>JAPDSC010158690.1:191693-230053 GCA_026290005.1 Latrodectus geometricus
GGGGGGCGCGATGAAAATTATGATTGAAAATTGGGCCGTGAATACTAAAAGGTTGAGAAACACTGCTCTAAAGCATTGATCTCCCTAGTATAATTACTAACTTCAAACATACTTTAAAGCATTGAACCGAATCGTTGACATGTTTGACTGAAGAGAATGGAAGGATTAAAACTTAATTTGATATTGCAACTCGCAAATTTTACTTAGTGAAGAAAGTATTTCTTGATTCTAAACTTGATACATCATTGAAAATAACAAATTCTAAAAACATTTCTGGCTTTTGTAAGCAAATTTTACTTCAAAGACAAGATTCTTTTTGTATTTAGCCCTTATCTCCACAGGTTTTTGTCTGACAACTTCTTCAAAATATCCCTAATTTTTCAATGATTGATGAATTGTTTCAAAACTGAAAAGAAAAAAAAATTAATAAATTAGAAATTTCCTATATATTTTAGTGTTACATATCAAAATTAACAGTTTATAATTAAATCTGGAAAATTTAATATTTTAATATGGGCAAATACTTTCGTATTGTTTGTTTTGTATTATTATATTATTTATGTTTTTATCAATTTTGTTTAATTCTTATAATATAGTAAAACATAGGTAGGAAATGAATTATTCAAAATATTTTGGTTTTGTCTTTTATTCTTAAAAATAATTGACTTATTGTGACCCGTTGTATAAAAATTTTAAGTTGCAGTGAACTATACAAAAAGTAGCTACGAATAATTTGCTTTGGTAATTGCAAAAGTGATATAAACTGTTTTAGAGTAACTAAAACAATTTTTAATTAGAATTAGCAATTTTTTAATTTAGCACACATGGGAGGATTAATATATCGTGACCACTCTTCTGAAAGAAAAGAAGTATTAGGCAGAAGATTAAACTCTGAAAGTGATACTTGAACCACGATACGTACTGAATTGGTCATTCCTAGATTATCACCAAACATATTATATTAGAATGCGAAAGAAAAGATTATTAGAGATTACTTTAGTCCGGGAAAACCCTTGATGGCCAATATGAGGTAATCAAAAATAGGGATTACTTCTTCCCTTGATAAATCTACAAAGATGATGAGAGTTGGGATTTGGGATCATGATAAAGAAATGAGAAAAATGTGTCCATTTATCTGATCATTTTTATATACAAGGCATCCAGGAAAATAGCGAATCACCTGTGTTTTCACAACCGTTCCACGTAGATTAATACTTCCACTTGGGAAGATATTTCAAATTGACTGCTAGTATTGTTGCAAAGAATACAATGGTATTTGTTATAAGAAGGTTTATAAGATATTTGTCATAAAAGTACGATGAAATTTTCTTGGAACAAATAAACTTGTCATACAGAAAATAATTATTCTTTTTCAGTAAAAGTGACAGATACGTGGAACAAATTCCGTGCTAGTAGCCACTTTTCTGTACTTTTCAATAAGCCTTTTCTGACATTATTCAAGCAGACATATGCAAAAATTTAAAAACATCGATGATTAATTCTTATTAAATTTCATTTGCCCATATATTTCACAAATTATATCATCACATAATAAAAAGAAATTTATTTACTAAAGTTAAAATTTAATGATTGAAATTTAATAAAAAAACACTCATTTTTAATAATTTAAGTAACTTTGTTTATTAACTAAACCTAGTTATTACTTTATTTGTTTTATTTTTTATTCTGGCATATTTAAAACTATTAGGATTATAAGAACCACTTAACATTTATTTTTAGCTAGTTTTTCAGTTCAAAAAATTATTCACAAATAATTTTAATCCCTTATTCTTAAAAGAATTCAATAAGACCAGTATGAGAAATATATCAGTGTGCTCAACTGAAAATCTTAATAACAGATTGTTTAAATTTCAAATATTAAATATGAAGCTAATGAATATGTTGTTTTACTGTTAACAATGTTTTACTTATATTTCCGATTTCATACATGAGTAAATAAACAAACAAATATGGAGTTTCTAAAGCAATCCGAATATTATCAATATGGATGCTATTTTTTCAAGCATCATTTTTAAGTATGTTTAATTTCGGATATGTTCTACCATTCTTAAATACTGCTTCAAGATATTTTACGTATACTATCTAAAATTTTGAGGAAAGCTGTCAAGTATAATGACTTAATGAATTTTAAAGAATCATTAAGCAGTAATTTTAACAATACAGACAAAGATAAAAGTATTTTATAATTTGTTATATGGACCATAAAAAATTATAAATGACAGCTATGCAGCAATCTCAATGTGTATTAATAATGAATTTTACAGTTCAAAATAATCCTCCAGCAAAAATTTTCCAAAGTTGAAACTTTTAAAAAAATGTAAAAATATATAAAAAAATATATATTTATATATTTTCCATTTTCTTAAAAAAGCTTGAAATAATTCAAAAAAGCCTACATAATAAATAATATATTATTACATATTCTCCAAATTCTCTCATTTCAGTTTTATATTGCATGCATTATGCACAATAACATCTAGCAATCAAGAAAGACTTATTCAATTGTAACCGAATATCACATGCCTATTCATTTGAGCTAAATAAGTAAATGATTAGACTTTAGCACAAATGAACGAATAGCTGATGATACAGTGATTTTAAACTGAGATACCTAATGGCGTAAAAAAGGAAAAAAAATTCTAACTTCTTTAACATAATTTCATTTGAATAGGATTCCATCATTTTATTTTGGTGGTATTAATTGTTCACCTATCCAAATAAAATATCATCATTTGAGAAAGAATGCTAAATTTGTTTTGAAGAAAGCAGGATTGTGCTATATAGAAACATATTTATCCATTTTATTTAAAGAGAATTAAAATCCAATTACATGTTAAAAAAATCATCAAACTAAGACAGAACGAAACTTCAAGAATGCAAAGAGAGTTAGGTAGGTCATCACAATATTGTTATTATTATCAGTTACTTCCGAACTTGCCACTTCGAAGGTAAGAAACATTGGTGAGCAAGTTAAAGATAAAATCAAATCTCACGGAGTACGTTGATAAATCTACAACTATTTGCTGAAAATAACTCTCTTGTTCTAATACAATGCAGAGATTATTTTTAATTTTTTTCCGATGATTAATGAAGACATCTTAAGAGTCTTAAAATGACGATAGAAAACTAGATTGATTGTGCTCAAGTTATAATTAGAACTGATGTTGCATTTAACAACCACTAGGTTGTTAAATGCAACATCAATGCAACATCAACTACTTAGGTTGAGTTTTAGATTTTCTGCAATGAATAAAAACTACAATTTATAGGACCATGTAGACTAACTATGTTTTTACTTTTCGTTGTGTTGCCTTTTATTTTGAATCTCCTGATTTACATTTCAACTACATTATGAATTTCATGTGTTGGATTGGTTTATTATTTTAAATCTTCCTTTTCTTAGAAAGGTTCACTCGACTGAGATCAACAAATTAATATTGGTTCTAACGCACTACAAATAACCATTTTTGAGGTGGAGAAAAACCCATGAGCAGCTGATTTGAAAGTTAGAAAACTGATTGTTCATTTACAAGATTTATGGTTACACAAGCAGACAATGTTTATTGATTTTAATAGTTCCGAAATATTTTCAAGGCCCTGCAGATCACCGAATCTGTATCCATGAAACAACATTAAGACGGATTTGGCAACCAGGTGCCATCCACCACATCTGAAAAGTTATATTAGGGCAATTTCAGAATTTCTTCTAATTGTCTTCGACTGTCTTTATCAATTGTGAAGTTAAATGTAATTTACTTCAAGTAAGTTGGTTACTATATTTTAACTACCTCTTTGAAGATAGTCATTTGCGAAAATTTTGTTCTCGTAGACCAATTTTCAAAAATTTTAACATATTGATAAATTGACAGAAAATTTAGCATGAAATGTACTTATCTTCTACTTCGAACTTGGATGTTTATATCAAAGTTCACGTGAAACTATATTCCTCGATTAAAACACTTCTCATGTGGAAAGAATTACTGCAAGACAATAAAACAATAAAATGTACCCATAATTAAAAATATTTCAAAGACAAATTTTTCCAACTATATAAGTTATACATTTATTATGTCCTAAAGAATTATATGTTGAGCAATTGTTTATTAGTGATAAAATTACATTAAAAATTTTGTTTGCCGAGAAGCTATTATAATATTATAACTATGCCAATTTCAATTTGTATAATACATTTCACACACACAAATAGTATGTACTCTTAAAATATTCAATTTATATTTTTCATAAAATTCAAAATGTATAATAAAAAGTGGCATTGCAAAAATAAATTAATGACACTATTTTTTTTTTAAGATTAAGAGATTATTAAATTAAAATATCATAAATACACTCACTTGAAAAATTATAAAATTATACCAGCTAAAATCCAATGAAATCCAATAAAAAATATCGAAAAACATGCTAGTATATTTAAAATTAATCGAATAAGAATGTGATAAATGTATTTTTTTGGCAAAAATTACATTTAACTGAAATAAGTAATTCCATTTTAATTTATAACTAACGTCTTGAATCAATTCAAAAGTGATTTTAGTCACATAATACTTTTTACATTAAAATAAAGTTATAATTGAAAAAAATTTTATTCATCAATTAGTTACGCTTAACTTAAAGAAAGAATTCTAAAATCATCGATAACTATCTGAAACAAGAATATTTTTATCATAAAAAATATACGCTGTATTTAGTTGGATTTTACTTAAAATACACAAACTGAAACAGTAATACACTTTAAATAAAAAAAATGGTGATAATGTTATTTGTATATAACACATGAGCTGGATCTGACCAACATCATAATACACTGCGCAAAACAGTTAAAGGATATTGCGGTTTTAGGTGGATCTTGTGGCAGGGAAACTTTTTAGTTGATTGATACATGGTCGACAGACGTAGTAGATTATATGAGAATAAATTACACATGTTTGACAGAAAAACAATGCATTTTATTGCGATTTATGTACAAAAGGGGAAAAAACACAATTTGTGCATATAAGAAAAGAAGAATAAGAAAAGGTGTTTTCTTCAAAGGAAATCATTAACAGTAAGGGGTATGGTTCCCCGGACGCGACTTTTGAGGCATGGAGTCAACGAGGCTATTAATCACGAGTTGGGGTATTCTGTCTCACTCTTCCAGAAGAATTCTTTCCAGTTCTTGGAGCGTTTGTGGGGGTGGTTGGTGGCCAGCAACTCGTCTTCCTAGAGCGTCCCAAATGTCTTCTATTGGATTCATGTCTGGAGAACACACTGGTCATTCTATTCGTACGCTTCCTTCCTCAAAAAGGAAATCCTCCACCAGGTTAGCACGATGTAGTATGCAGTTATCGTCCATTAAAACGAAGTCATCTCTGATTGCTGCAGCGTAAGGGACTACAATAGGTCTGAGAATCTCATCACTATATCGGCGACCAGTCCATCTCGAATGATATAGAGGTCTGTGCACCCGTCGATGGAGACACCACCAAACACCGACACTTCCCCACCGCCAAATCTGACACTTTCGTGCAGGAACGCAGTATTATTCCTACTGCCACGGTCCCTCCAGATGAAAATACGCCTATTATCAGGATGAACAGAAAAACGGGACTCGTCAGAAAAAAAAAACATTGCTCCATTCATTTTGCCTCCAGTTCACTGTTGCCCACTCCTTGCAGTAGCGAGATGCCTTGATGTTAGTTTAACACATACTATCGGTCAGCGAGCATACAGATCTACACCGTGCAGCCTGTTTCGGACAGTCTGAGTTGAAACCGTGGTGTCAGTATCGGAGCGAATGTGCCGCTGGTGAAGAATAGCGTTCATATTTTGGTGTCTCCGAGCCGTTAACATTAAATAACGATCTTCATTGGGCGTTGTTGCCCCTCTATGACCTTGCCCTGGTCTTCGGCCTACACTTCCAGTCACAAAATAACAGTTCCAGATTCTGGAAATCACACTTTGTGCACTCCAATGGCTTGCGCTACTTCGGCTTGCGTTTGGCCCCCTTCTAACCTACGAACAACTCTCCAAGATTCTGAATCGGTTAATTGACTTCGCTGTGACATCGTACTCATCGAAACAAAGCAATCACTGAATGCCGATCATCCTTGTTTTCATTGTCTTTTATTCAGTTGAAAGTCAAATTTCATTCACTTTTGCTGAAGCGACATTTTTGACTCAAAATTAGCATACTCAAAATGAGCATACTCCACAGTTTGAAAATCAGAAAAATTATCATTTGTGATTCTCTTCTTCCATTTTCGGTAAAAAAATTTTTTAGCTTATATCTTTATTTTGTATAAAACTTACAATATCCTTTAATTGTTTTGAGCAGTGTAGATCCGTCAGATGTAAAATCCTAAAGCACCCGGAGATGTACTTAATTGAAAGAACTACAATACCATTCAACATCTATGCGTCTCATACAGATTTTAAAACAAAAGGAACGTCGTATATATGATAGAATTGGATCAATTACTTTATGACCTACAATACAAGACTGCTTCTTTAAAAAATACAAATGAATAATTTTCAGTATGTAATTATTGCAATATATTATATTTATTCATGGAAAATTACCAAATTGTATTAGCTTATTTAACAGAAATATTTGTTTGCTTATTACATATAAAACCACAACTAAGAGAAAATTGCTTGCTAACTTAATAAAACAATAAGAATAATTATACTTCATTTTAATTTCTAAAATAACCCCTTATTTAACATTAATATTTCTTTTCTAAGTTCATTTTCTGTTAAAGAACATATATTGTACACATTGATAATTTTGATAGTTTTTTTTAAGCTATGCATGTACCAATCGTATCTGTTATTTAGCACATTTAATTTAACTCGCCGAGGTGGTCAACAAAAAGTATCTACAAATAATAACAAATGAGTTACAGTGTAGTAAAAACTACCTGGTGAAACGAAATTTTTAATTATCCCTTATGAATAATAAAATAATCTGAGCAGTTTTATTTTGCAATTATGCAATAAAAAAGTGTGATGTGATAGGATATCATGTGATAGGGAAATGTCATGTGATAGGGATGATTAAAAATTTTCATAACAACGATTTCTTCAACCAAATGTGCCTTATAATTCCATATACTTAATTTATGGAAATGAGTATACTTTTTCTAATTTTAAATCAATTAAATACATACTTTACTTAAAAAATTGCCAGTGCTAATTTTTTGAGAAATTATTAACGGACATTTCTTAAAAAATATAGTTGTTCAAAATTTTGTTAATATATATACTTTACTCATACAAATACTTAGTTTATTTAACCAGTGAAATTTTCTTTTCTTACTATAATTCCATACCAAAAATAACCGGAATCACTAACAGTATGAAGTGAATTTCTTTTTTGTTGAGTAATTTGAATTGTAATTGGAGTATATTTTAGTACAATAAATATCTGTACAAGTTCAGATATATAAATTTATTCTTTTTCATCAATTGTTTCTAAATTTTGATTTTTTCATCATTAAATAACAGAGAGTTTTTGATTACAGCTATTTAAACCAAGAGAATGTATAAAAGGCAAGAACATTGTGATGCTGTCTGCTGCACTATCCCATTTTCAAAAGTTAGTTCGGTACTGGTGATTGAAAAGAATCTTTGTCTAACCTCATCCTTTCAGAGTTCCCCTACTCCTTTTTTCTATATCAGGTAACATGAGAGGTTAACAGTTTCCTTTTCTGAGTTCCAAAAATCCTGCATATTTTATGACTTTGAATCCACGTAAAGCAATAACTACGAAGAATGTTGTATCGATCTTAAAATAGCATTGCTATGGGACGCGTGAAGCAGGACTATATATATATATATATATATATATATATATATGTGTGTGTGTGTGTGTGTGTGTGTGTGTGTGTGTGTGTGTGTGTGTAATCAAACATTTTAATACCAACACATCTATAACGTCGTCTTTGAAATTAATTGTTCAATAGATATGAAAATAATGCCAATGAGCACTTATAATCACCACTAATCAAATGCTAGCTTCAGTTCACTCAATTCCACAGATAATTTGAAGTAAGTAAAATTAGAAATAAGTTTTAAGCTGCAAGAATATTTGTCCTTTTTAGATACCATGACTATCTTATTTTAATTGAATTAGGAAATAATGAATTCATTATTGAAAAACAAAATATTGTGACATAATAAAATCTAGTTTTGGAGTATTCAAAGTATTTGTATGAAAAACATCATTGAACTACTTTAAAATTTGATATAGTACGTTAGACTTTTTAAATATTCTATTCAGCGATGTAGGCTATACAAGACCTATGTAGAATTTCAATATATATACTTAGAATATAACTGAAACTTTAACACTAATATTTCTAGAGTCATGAAATTATGTGTAATAGATAAATACAAATGTCAGAATTCTTAAAAAAATTGTCATGTGATCATAAAATTATTTAGGTTGCTTACCAAATCATAATTTGAAAAATTATGAGCTGAAACATGATTTTTCAAATTATGTTCTCATCATAATTTCAAAAATTATAGCTTGCTTACTCAACAAGCAAATTTTTATTCAAATTGTGATGATAAAACTTTCACTCATTCCAAACTGAATTGATACCATTTAATTAATCATACGCATTCATCAAAAATAATTTTTAAAAATGATGGTAAATATTCTCTCTTATAAGTTTAAAAAAAACTATATTAAATATTTAACAGCAAACAAATAAAATAAAACATACAAAAGTTTTTTTTTAAAAGCAATTTTAATTAACTCAGAGACCATCTAATTGGTAGAGTGTGAAATATTCACAGATCAGTTAACAAGGATCTTTATGTTTTATAAATTAGACACTGTGTCTTTTTTATAAAAGAACTTTTTTACACTATAATAAAATCTTTATTTCTTGTATAATTTTAAAAACATAATTTAATGTTTTTATGCCGCATTAAATTTTCTTTAAGTTAATAGATTTAAGTATTGTTAGGCAAAACATGAGACGATTGCATTAAATTTATGCTAAGACACTTTATGGAAAACTATTGTTCAAATTAAGTTTCTGATTAGTTCTGAGCTGCAATTAGCTTTAATTTTTAATTTCTAATAGAAACATACAATGTATTTTTGCTTTTCATTTTCCCAATGTTTTGAAAATTGTTGAATTAAGTTTTCTCCAACAGTATTTTCAGTAACATGTCATTACCGAAAACTGGTTTTATTTATTCATTCAAATATATAATTACTTTCATGATTTTACCTTAATGATGAAGTGAAACTCAATAGACAATAAACACGAAAAAACATAATCGCTTGCACAAATACCTAAATTCAAAGTTTACTCACGCATTTAAACTACCACTAATGTATAAATGCAGTTGTTTTCAGCCAGAATAAATGCATTTTTCTTTTTAAATCTGTCCTTAAAAACTGGAATTTTCAAAGAACTTACAAATATGAAATTTGCTATTAATTTGCAATGAATTTAATACTGTTAATCTTTTTCAATTCTTTCTGCTTTATGGAAAAACTATGTAATTTAATACTTAACATATTTAAATGTATTTAAAAATATTTTTCTATTCTAAATACAGCTACGTTTATCAATTAAAACGCCGGAAATGAATGTAAGTAGCCATAGGAAAATTACTAATCATATGCAGCAGTGTTCACTATTGGTCTCGCAGACACATTTGTAAATATATCAGAAATGTATACAAATAATTGAATTTGCATTCACATTTGATTTTATAATATACAGCTCTTTATTACAAAATTTAGTTTCCAACTATGTTGAATCTATATTGATATAGAAATAAAGATAAACATATTCAAAACATTAGCAAACTTAATACCAATTGATCACTGTAAAATTATAGAGTTGCATAATCTTTACCAATCGATTTTCACAAATATCACTGCGTGGTAACAACTTGGGATATTGACATGATTACATGAGACAGTTCATCGAGACGTTTTAATCTTATATTTCACATTCAATACCATTAGCCTTCATCAAAAAGTACATTGTTTTCCAGTGAAATCATTTTTTCACAAGTTGCATGATATATAGCAGGGATGGCCAAGACGTCGACCGTAGTCGACTGGTAGACCGCGAAGACATTTTAGGTAGTCCACGAGACCATCCCGATAATGACCTCGGATATTAACAATTTAATTTATAACTTATGCCATAGAATCAATGAATTGTTTAAAATAAAAATTTACTACAGTCTAAGCTTTAAAACCCAAAACAGACTGTGAAAAGATTTATGATTTAAAGATTTATGATTTAAGGTTTACAATTTATATAAAACCTAAAACGGACATGATGAGAGCAATTAAAACATTCAAAAAAACTATAGAAAGGTATGCATCTCAATTAAGAAAACATGAATTCAGTAAACTTCAAAAACAGGGAGGAAGAGTGCATCCATATTCCAAACCGAGACTTCGAAGATTTCACTTAATACTTACATGTTTTGTTTGAAGAATTAAAAAGAAGATTCGCTGACTTAATTAGGTTGAAAGAAATACTCAATTTTATGATATTTCCATTTAATGAAAATACCATTATTGATGGAGTACCTGTAAAAATAGGACATTTAAGAGATATCACATCAGTCACGGTCGAGAAAGAAATTATTAAATTAAAATGCGATATATTTCTTAAATCCAGAGCATATTTAGCGATACTGATTTTGGGAAATTAATTTCTGAGGAAACGTTTTCACATATTTACAAATTGATTCTGTATTTGAAATCACACTTTGGATCGAGGTATCTTTGCGAATCTGCTTTTTCAACCATGAACAAAAAACAAACATTAGTCGCATTTAATACATGAACATTTAATTTCGTGTTTATGCATTGAAATAAGCTCTTGCCAGCCAGCTACAATATGATAAACTTGTCGCAGATATACAGTGCCAAATTTCTACTAAACGAAGTGAATACGATGGTCAGTTTTTGATAGATATATATGCTTTGATTATTTTCGTCAGTAAATTTTTATTTTTTAAATATTAAGTTTTTTTTTAGAAAAATTACATAATTTACCATTTTTCTTGTTACCGAAAATAAATATGTACGCTAATTTAATTCTGCCATTGGTAGACCGCCTGCGATTTTTTAAACGTGGAGTAAACCCCGGATCCCAAAAGTTTAGCCTCCCCTGATATATAGCTACGATCAAGGCCAACAATCGACGGTGTTATTTTAAGTTCTCAACACCCTATACGTCTGTTTTGAAGCTGATTTATCGCTAATGAGTATTTTAAGTTGCCACTTATATTTGTATCATTTCAATGTTTATAAAAGAATGATGGTCATAACTGAGTGTGCAGCATTCAAGTAACCAAATATATTTGCTCCTTTTGACAAGCGTTACATGATACTATCTTAAATTAAAATCTTCTTCTTTTTCCTTCCCATAGTAATTGGACAGGAAATATAAATCAATATGATGACCACAGTTTACCAAATGAGTGATACATAGAGTAAGTTGTGCCTTTGCTTCTGAGATTTATCAACCCTACTAAAGCAATGAAATGATCATTCTTACAAGTCAATCACATGGCAGCTTTTCATTAACCGGGATAAAATTGAAATCCTTATCCTGGTTGTTTTATTTATGGCTAATTAAAATTTATATTAAAAACCTGTTGTAGTTGAATCCGTAAAAAATATATAGACATAGACATAAGAATACACTAATCAGACCTGACTGGTTTAGACTAAATTAGTTATCAAGTTCTAGCTGGAAACGACCCTTCGCTCAGATATTCTGCGTTGGTCCCAACATACTGCCTACTTGGGAACTTGGGAAGTGAAAGGAAGTTATGAATGATAATAAGTGTTGTTGTTGTTGTTGTTTTTTTTTTTTTTTTTTTTTTTTTTTTTTTTTTTTTTTTTTTTTTAAAGTTATGTCTTTACGGTTGGGAGAACTGAAAGCTACTTGAAATTATATCCGATCCATCTACCTCTTTCACTTTGTGCTACTCAATTAAAAGAATAATTTTTTTAAAAAAAATTAGAACTTAAGGAGAGAAATGCAATATATGGTTATCCAAAAACTTTCTTGATTTATAATTTTACATTTCAGCTTCATAAAATTATAAATCTAGTCATATTTTGAATACATGTTTGTTGCTAGGGACTTCAATCTCTTCATTAATAGATATTGATTGCTTATGCTTCGTTAGTGCCTTTTAAAATAGCTATACTTTTGGAGACATCAGTTTTGAAAAAAATAAGGTGATCGTTTGAGCATTTTAAAACAACATTTGGATGTCAATCGTAAAATGTTTGTGTTAGGTGGGGGAAGTTTAAAAAATTCTACTTTACCTAAAAAAAATGGCGCAGGGCTTAACTTTCACTTAATGTCAAAGTATATAATTTTTAGTTACACAATTATAAAAAAAGAACGAAATCAAGAATAAAATCACAAAGTGGTTTAACACAAAATTATCCTGATAGTTAATAAGTAATATTTAATGTGTAAGATAAATGGGAAAATGTTTTCTAGAACGAAGGGAAAGTCGAGACCGCTCAACGGGATACCCAACAACAGTAGATAGTTTTGTCTTTATCAAGTCCTGTGCAGAAGAAAAAAATATTTACTCAACTTATTTTAAGCTTCTTACAAGAATACTCTCTAGAATACAGCTTACACAATTTTGAAGTTTCATAGTGAACATAGATTTATATGAAAATTCAGATCTAATTTAGAAACAATTTTTGAGAGTAACTGTTCAGAGATCTCTAATAAAGAGAAAGAAATAAAAAACATGAAAAATATATCCCCAAAATCGGTTTTTAAAGAAAAAGTCTGGACGAGAGAAATTCCAACATAGCTATGTTCAATCTCATGTCAGACTCTAGAAATTTTGAGCAAAACCGCTTGGACAAACTTCGCGTTGCCGAAAAAAAAACTTCTAAAAACAAAACTTTAAGCAAATTCCACCAGCAAACGATATATAAAAAGCGGACGATATCAGAAGCTGAAAAGGTCAGCTTTTTTAAAAGGTTCAGCGAATTCAAGCAGATGATATCATAAACTGAAAGTGTCACACGACAGATACCCTTCTTAAGAAACATCTCTCGATTTCTGAAGCTATATTTTATTTATAATATATATGTAATTTTATGGTACCTTAGCAAATAAATTAAACTAGCAAAATTAAAACTTAGCAATTTTCCATAAAAATTATTTACTCCAACTACATACATGTAACAAATGGCTTAAAAGAACCAAAATATAAAGGAGAAGTTTCACTATCATTGTGGTTTATCGTAATCATTTATATATCAGAACAATTTTTAGTCCTAAACATTTAAAACAATAAAAAAATACCCTTATCATTCATTACTTTTAGTCATCTCAGATCCTTTTTCAGTTATTTACTAATTATATATTTATCTCAATCATTTATTTATTGTATATTTATCATGGTAATTTTTTTATCATAATATTTTTTCTCATATATTTACGTTTTAAAAAAATTAATTTCCCTCATTCTCCATTGATTTTAGTTCTGATAGGCACAGTTAGTTGTATATTTTTTATAGTTTTTTATTGTGTGTGATCATATGCTTATTTTTCAACTATAAATTCATGACACGTGAAATTCATTTTATCTTTATCATTCATTTTTTTTATATATCACGCATTTATTAGTTTTGGGAAAAAGTAATCCATTATTTTTTCGGTAGACGTCTGTAGTGATCGATATCTCGTCAGGTATCTTATCAAACAATTTCAGATTTATGCTCGTTGGAAAGGTGACATTTGACACTAAAATATCCTCTTGCGGTTTTTTGCTTGATTAATTCAGTTACGAGTACAAGGTTTTAAAAATGGAAGACAACAAACAGAAAATTCGATACATTTTCGTTTTTCTCTTGTAACGGCGAAAAAGATAGCCGGGTGGCTAAAATTGTGAAAGGTGTTTATCGTCCTTTATAAGACTAACAACCAGTTACGTACAATTTTTGTTTCATCGATTCCGTTCGGGTATTTTTGATGTTAGAAATGCACAGCATCGTCGAAAATGTCTATAAAATATCAAAATTGATTGAAGTTAACCGCAAGTCAGCAGTCGTAACGCGCAAGACCTAAAAATCTACATGAAAGCTGTTTAAAACCTTTTAACAAAGTGAATCCAAAATAAGTTACATAAACTTCACGTAAAAATAATGGATTTCTTTTTCCCCAACCTAATATCTTACAGAAGAAAACCAGCTGTTCCACATTTCAGTTGTTTGTCTAACTAAAAACTGTTTTGTAAACACATATTTATGCCTAGACTTTTTTTATATCTAGAATTCAGCCACTCGTTAAAGGCGAAAAGATTTGCTCAATTCCGGGGAAGAAATAATATTGGCTTTGTTATTCATCGTTTCCAATCTTGTTAAAATATGTAACGATCACAGAGATTGCAAATTTTATTAAATATGAGAATATTTTTAACATATATAATTTTAAGTGAGCTTTAAATGCATTTGTATACATCAATAAAATTGATTTTCTTAACTTGTCAATGAAAATAACTGTTTAATGTAGAAGGAGATAATCTAGCAGAGAACTGCTCGCTCGAAACATCAGTTAATTTTATTCAATATTCGAACTATTTTTGTGGGCTAATATTGTTTTTTATATTTCCTTATATGTTTTATTCCATGAATATTAAGTACCATAAAAATTAAGTACATAAATATTAATATGCAGGAAACTTCTGTAAAAACAATCAAATCTGTAATTTGAAAAATCCATTTTATATGAATATTTCCATTCTCAATTAACTTTTATTGATGTATTACAATCAGCCACATAAAAAAGGTTTAACTTTGTAATGTGTGATCAAATTAACTGTAAAATAACTTATCTATTTAATTCACGTAAATGAAATTCCATCGCTTATCTCTTTCTTTTAAAATTATATAAAATTAAGTATTTTTTCATTTTTTATTTTTTTTAAATAAAAAATTCCAGAGAATTGCCTTATTAATAAATGTGAAATGATCACTTGGGATTTAGGCTTTTTCAAAGTGTTCTTTTGATATTAACATTTTGATAATGAACTATTATTAATTTCTATAAATGAAATAATTGCGCAAAATGAATTATCATAGTTTTATTATTTTGCATCAATAATCGTTTTAAGAAATTTCCAGCATCAAATTTCGTAGGCAAATTTACAGTTAACGAAAATAAAATTTCATCGGAATTGTAGTTTATGTTTACAAAAGAAAGAGTATAATTTACACTTTTAATTTATTGTGTCCTTTTTCCAAATCTAACGTAAATATTAAACTAGAGAGTAGTTTAATTTTTTATAAACAAGGTTTCACAGTCAAGAACAATTGCCTGTTAAAATCATTAAACAAATTAAAGTATTTTTTAAATATTTCTATTGGAAGAATGCTTTATATTTTTTTTAATTTTCACATGAAAAAAGAAGTATATCATATGTTTATAATGCACAACTGATCATTGAAATTCTACATAATAATAAATTGCTATATGAAGAAATTCAAACAATGCAACAGAATTTATTGAAAAATATGTTATTTAAGAAACAGCATGTAATTAAAATGTCTAGAAATTTTAAAGCATGGTTCTTAAAAAATAGATACCTAGAGCAACCACCTCTAATAGCACTTATACTCCTGGCAATTGAATCAAACTGGCATCCATCTATTGAAACAGCTATACATTGAGCTTTAATATCATACCTCAGTTCAGCGATGCTTTAACTCGCGTAGGGGGCGTGGTTGAGATAAACATTCAGCATCTATCAAGTCGGAGAGATTTGGAGAATGCTGATCATGGCTGCACCCAATAATTTTCTACATCAAAAAAGATTTGTACAATATGAGTAACATGCAATTATGCATAATCCCCTGAACCCAAAACATTTCTTATGACTCTAAAAAGGGTAATGCCATGTGTTTAACACAACAGAAATGTAACGTGCATTAATGTGAACAAAAGGCGGCTAAAATGTGCACCTAGTTTCTCTTCATACATTAATGGAGGTAGTGAGATTATTTGATGATATCAAATGCATGCTAACAATGTGAATTTTCGCTATACCATCACACATGAGAGGAACACTTATGATGCTGAAAACAGAACTGGTATCCATCGGCAATTCCAACGTCCATACTCACTGATGATCATTCCATTGAAGGTGCTCTTATCTGTTAAAGTAGCATCGAATATAACAGAAATCAATGTCGCTGAGCTAACAATTTATGGTGTTGAAAACACGTAGAACTGCTTGTGTAATTACTTGTTGCCTTACAAACGTCACAAGACTCTTAACTTGGCTATAATGTCATATGAGGGATGTATTTTTCTTCTGGAGCCGCTGATATTTAGCATGGAGTTCCATATGACCATCCCGAAGCTGGACACGAGCAGCAATACTACGGATTGTAATCTTGGCATGTAACAATTCCATTCGAAGAGAAATAAATTAGAAATGTTCATGCAAGTAAAATTAAATACAGAAAAATAATTTTATATTTTTTCTGCACTTATTTATTCTAAATATCTCATTGCTTATACCTAAAATATTCAGTAAACTGAAATGGATATTGCGTGCATGAAGAAATAAAAAGTGTAACCTTTACTCCTGTGGTTAAACAATGGCTAGTATCGAACCTAATACTACGAAGAATGTTATCCTACCACAAGGCCGAAAGAAATTATATTTGACGCTGTGTAGTGGACAACATAACCTTGTTGTTAGGTGGTATTTAATATCCATCGCGTTAATTACTTTTTTTATATATAGCATATAGTATTCCCATATTGAACGGAAGAAAACCCGAAAATTCTCAAGCCTCAACCTTGATAGACGCGCATGCAAAAGTCGAAAGCGCAACATCCTTCACCCGTTGTTTAGAAATGCCTAAGAAAACTCTGAATAATAATAAGAGCTGCTAAAAAACTTTGGCTATTACTAGCAAATGTTTTTACAAATTTAATTGTAATTTTAATAGTAAAATATGTCTTTAAAACATATAAATGCTTTAATAAATATAAGTTATATAAGAAAAATATAAAATAATTTTCGATCAATTTTTTGAATAATAATATTTTTCTTTAAGGCAGAAAATATTCAAATTCCTTATAACAGCCATCGGCTATTATACTGTTGTCTGCATGGTGTCAAATTTAATGATTTTCCTTTAATGACATCTATTTAACAAGCATACTTTAATAACATCTATTTAATCTTTTAGTCTACTTCAAAAGAGTACCCTTTTTTTTGCATTTTATACATATCTTCTGAATGGTTTCATTGATCATTTCTTTATTTGCTGTTAACTTTGTTTCGACTCTTTTATAGGATTCTAACATCGTTTGATATGGCTTCAGAGAGCTTTACATAATCTTAATATCCTTATTTTATTTTCGATCATATTTTCAGATTCGGTGCGTTCCATTTTAAAATTGCTAACCTTATACGTAACGAAATATTATTTGAATAGGAGGTTTTGTTTCAGGTTTGATGTTTCAGTAAAAATTGATATTTCATATATTTCGATTAAAGACGTAGTTATCTTTTAAAAATCCATTAACATAATTATTTTGTTTAACAAGATATGAGAAACTGACTCTACAAATTTTCATTAGTGTTTTTTCACAAGTTTAAATAATTATTCAGATGCTTTTTGAACTTTACAACATAATTTTTTGTTTACTGTTGAATCTTCCATAAATTAATTTCTTGATGAGACGAAGAAGTTTGGAGACGAAGTTCTGTCTTATTGAACACATCACAAAACTTCACGGCGTATCTGTACCTTAGAATGCACTTAGATATCGATAGTTGCTCAGTTTCCAGTTCTTTTGTTTAGCTCATTTTACAATTTAGTGTAAAAAATATATATATAAATGACCACATAGTCTGAAATCTATTTTATTATTTCTTCAATTTTATTAATAAAAAAAATACATGGTACTATATTATATTTTATTCGATAAGAAGGCAAATTATTATTTTTAAATAATTTTGGGATATATTCAAAGCAGCAAAATGTTTTATATAACTAAAAATAAGTGTTTAGTTTTTAACTTTATAAACAATAAAATTAGCAAATGTTAAACTTATAATTTAACAACACACTAAATTTTAAATCAGAAACTTTACTTTTATTATTTTCTGGTATAAATTTTAATTATATCAGAAACTTTATATAACCAGTGAAATAACTTATATTTGTTTTATTGAGTTAATAATATAAATACCAGTTACTTCACTTTGATTTTAGCCCTTTATATTGAATTTACAAAATACATAACATTAGAAGTAAAACATTATTTAAAAAAAATATATTATATATTAAAAATACTTTAATTTCAAATAATATATGTTTACAACAATGAAAATTGAACTTTCGATAAATTTATCAGTATTCTATTCTTTATGTTCATGACTTTTGTTTTTCTAACGGAAAGTTTTCTATTGCCTTAGTAGTAGTTAGTTTTTCTAACGGAAAGTTTTTTATTGCCTTTTGTTTTTCTAACGGAAAGTTTTCTATTGCCTTAGTAAGAATATAAGGTATAAAAAAAACTGGATTTTATTATTTTGTGAGATAAATTGAAAAAAACTTAAATGAATAAAAGTAATTCTAGTGAAATATGAAAAAATATTTATGATCGTAAGTTTCATTTTTTTGTTATCGATCAGAATTTTTGTATTTTAACCCATAAATCCATTAATTAAATTTAAAACGCTCTTCTAGGTTTATTTACTTTAAGTTATTCTATCAAATTCCTTCCAATAAAGCCCCTTCACAGATTCTAGCTGAATGCGTTTTATTGGAAGAAATTTTTATATTTTAAAATATTTGATAGATCTTTAAGAATTTTTATTCTATATACACGAAACTCAATTGCGCAAATTGCAATCCTTTTGCCAGATAATAACATTTCCAAACAATCGAGTCCTTTCGATTCGTGTGCGTGTGTTAAATCGCATCGACAGCAAGTTCCATATTTGGGGATTTATTTGTTTACATAACTTCCTAGCGAATAGATGTTTATTCTTCCAGTGTGTGCTTAGCATACGTCTATTTATACAGTTGTTAAACGCCAGAGCGCACCCATTCAGTCATTTGATTTATTCAATGTAAAGAGAGTGGCTGCCTGTTGTTTCAGAGCCTTTTCCCCCATTTCTCTTATGTGTCCCTAACTCGAGAATTTCAAAGTAATTTTCTGTTCAAACGGAATTTCCAGTGAATTTAAATCATATTCACAAAATAGGGGAGAAGTTGCAAAAATCGTATTTTTTTTTTTTTTTTTCATCAGGATTTTTTTTTTTTTTTTTAATTCGCAAGGAATTGTTCACAAAATATTTCTTCACTTCCAGTTATCATTGAAAAAAGGAGTCACAATTACCTTTATTCTGCATATTGTGTTTTAAAAATTAAATTGTAAATTTGATTTAATATTTGTTTACAAATAAAATGTATATTTATTCACATGGAATCGTTCTTTCTGATTTATTTAATTCACAAAGCATTATTCACATATTTCTTCACTTCCATTTGTGATAAGAAGTTACACAGTTACCATTACTTAGCATGTTATATTTCAAAAAAATAAATCATAGTTTTAATTGTAATATTTATTTACAGCTGACACATGTATTATTTATTTACAAGAAATATTTTCTTTCTTGATTTTTTTAATTAGCAAGGAGTTGCTCCAAAAAATTTTTCGTCACTTCCGTTTGTGGGGGGAAAAGGATCCTCTGTTGTTCTTATTTTCATGTTGTACTTTAAAAAATAAATTTGATTATAATTTTTTTATTTATTATCAAAATATAATTCAAAAGGGATCATTGTTCTCAATCTCTTTTCATTAACAAGGAACTGTTTAGAAAATGATTCTTGATTTCAATTTGTGACAAAAGGAAGGAAAGATCAATTAATACAATTAAGTTGTGTTTCAAAAACTGAATTATAATTTCAATTGTAATTTTTATTTACAATCAAAATACATTACTTATTCACAAAAAATCATTCTTTCTGGATTCACATAGAATTTTTCACAAACTATCTTCGCTTCATTTAGTAATTAAAAAGTAAGATCCACAGTTGCCATTACTCTTCAGGTTGTGTTTTTAAGAATGAATTATCAATTTAACTGCAATTTTTATTTACAATGAAAGTTTATTATTTTAATCAAAACGGGTTTTCTTATTTATTTTTTTAATTCACAAAGAAACGTTCTTAAAATATTTCACATTAGTTTGTAATGAAAAAGAAGGATTCTCAGTTGCCATTATCATACAGATACTGCATTAAAAAGTAAATTGTGTTAATTATTATGTAATTTGTGATAATGTAAGTTTATGTAATTAAATTAAAAAAAATTGCAACATAGTCAACATATTCTAAAACTGAAATAACAAATATTACTATCTTATTTTTGCAAAAGCAAAGAATAGTTCTTGAGTAGTATACTATACTCTTAATTTAAAAATTGGAAAGATTTCTGGCCCAATTTCAAGAGATTTTGGCTTAAAATCTGATCACTTCCTTATTTTTAGGAATAAATTCTTAATTTATGTAACTATTTTAGAATCATCTAAAGAAAAGTGTGCTAGAAATAAAGATTTTTATTTTTTCTGTACAATATAAAACAAATCCAATATGAAGCATTTCAAGCCTTAAATTTCCCATTATTCCACATATACTAAATTTGCCACCATGTTAAATTTTAGGAAAAATATTAACTAAAAATTACAATTTTGTACGTTTATGATCACAATTTATGATGAATCACAACTCTTCATTCCTTGAATGAATCCAACTTACGTGAGCAACATTATTATCATGAGAAGAAAGTTAAATTTCAGAAAGTTTCCATTTTAATTTTGAGTTGTTACTTTAATCTTTAATTTTTATAATTTTTTGCCTTTTAAGAACTCTTTCTTTCACAAAATTTTATTTCGTAAGACATCCAGATTTTTGCAAAATAAACTCTTTTAGTAAACTTAAATTTGACCTCATTGTATTCAACAAATTACAACTCAGTAATTTACATAAGCTTTTAAAATCACGTGAGAGAATATTTGGAGGGAAATTTTACTTCTTTCTTTCCCTTTAAGCAATTTTTGTAAGACGGTAATTCACTCTCTTAGAGTGAACTTAGAGAAAGCTTCACTCTTAAATCGTTTTTTAGACTTTCATGCTGTAGAAAAGAGTAACTTTATTCTTCTTAATGTAAAACTCTTTATTTAATCTCGTGACTTAAAAAGTTGTTTTTTAGACAAATTTTACCATTTACTTTTGTGGAATTTAAAATAATATAATAAGATTGGCAGGTTACATTTATCTACCCAAAGAAAAAATATTTTTAAGAACAAAAGTAGTTTCGCTCTAAAATATTTTTATATTACACGTTTTTCTTTTTGAAACAAATTATTTTCGATTACTTCAATATAAGTTTACTGAAAATTATTATATTTAGTAAATTTATATATAAAAAGAGTAAAATAGAATAAGCTATGCAAAACATATAATGATTGTGTTTCTTAGAAGGAAGAGCTTAAATAAAATGTAAATATTTAGCATGAAATGTTTCCTTCTTTCACATACAGAGTAGAATACTTTATTATCAAGTTCCTTTTTTAATTTATTAACATCAAATAATACCTTGATATTAACTAACTCATCCCATCCCTCAAAAGAAGACGATTTATTCAACTATAAATAATATTTAAAACAGTTCAAAATATTTATATATATACATTGATTTTCATTTAAAATATGAGAAATATAATTTTTAAAACGAATATTTTCCAGTTCTGTATAATTTATTTCAATTAAATAAAACAGGATTATTTTTTAACGAAATCTTTACTCAAACTTTAAGGGTTGATTTTTGAAAATGGTTAGATTCAACAGAAAAAAAAGAAGATTAAGAAAGTAATAAGAAAATTAAAAAAGTAAATTCAACAAATATATGAATTAATAACACTTTTTGGGGCACTTATTTCAGTACTTTTGAAATCTTTTAAATACTCTACACACTTAGATAAATTAATTCTAAGTAACAGTTATAGATTTCAAAACTGATACAGTTTATATGTATTTTTGTTGCATCACAGTAATGATAAAAACATTTGAATAATATAACTTTTTTTAATTAATATAAAATATCAAAATTAGGTAGCCTCTTTTATAAAATTTCCAAATTAACATAATGATGTTTATTTAAAATAATATTTAGATATATAAGTATTGTCATTTGTAAAAATGATATTAACATGTGTGTCTATAGAGAGAGAAAGTGAATAATATTTTAATCATGAAATTGTTTCATAATAATGAATTTTATTTAAGTATGTAATAAAGAATATTTTTAATTTTCATCTCTAAATATTAATCACGTTTAACACATATACAGTTAGTATAACTGACTCATTTTATACCTAATATATTTATCAAGACAAGTACCCAAACTCCCAAGATTGAAATAAAAAAACTTGTAATTGTCCATATCGAACTAGGAAAGAATGAACTTAGCAAGCATCATTTAGAGCAATATTAGAATTCTCTGCAGTTAAGGAAAGCGTTTTGTGAAGACAGTTATAATATATATATATATATATATATATATATATATATATATTCTGAAATTAAAAGTAATAAATATAATCTGCCTTTTAGAATAAGCAGATCAAATACTTACATTAATACTGAATGAACCTTTGTTATCATACATTCAAGAAAAGATCTACATAATTTTACTGTAAAGTTGTTTTTGTCATAAAAATAGGCTTAGCTAGTATGTGTACTAATAAGATAATTTACTGAAATTCTTATAAAATGTTTTGAATAAAATTTTAAAAATAAAAACTTTTAAAAATTCTAAATAAATTTTTACATAAAGGAAAGAAAAATTTTCCCCTATTTATTTAAATTGCTGCTAAAATAAATAATACTTTTTCCCCATAATCATTAACATAATTAACAATTCATTTAATAACAAATAAAACTCTTTAAATTAAATATGTTAAGACAGGATAAAAGAATTTTTATTTATTTATTTTTCGCATCTATGTGAGACTTAAATGTTAAAAACTAGTCATCACAGATTTGAAATTAAGTTTGACTAATCTCATATAATAAGGAAAATTGTGAGAAATCACTTAAGTAATTTCGATTTGGAATTTTTTTAGAACTCAGAAATGTCACTTTTTTATTTCGAGTAATTAATTGAATGTTTTCACAGCTTGAAATAAAAGCAAGTGTAAAATGTTTTTGTACGGAAATTACACAAAAATAATTTATTCCCTGGCAAAGATACTTTAGTCAAATCTGAATTCCTTTTTAGCACAACTTGGAATATAATTTGTAAATATATGGCAAATTAAATCTCAATTAATTGAAAAATACACGAAGGGAAAGAACTCTAATTTTTTTAAATGAGATTTAAATAAATCATGAATTAAGGAAAGAAGCTAAAAAATAGTATTTTATTTTTTAAGGTATATTGTTTGATGTTATTTTTTAATGTTATTTTGCTTGTCATTTTATGGGAACTCTGAAAGAATGATGTTCACTTAATAATGCGACATATACTTGCAAGTATGAAATTTACATTTTATAATTACTTTATATAATAATATATATAAGTATAATTACAATAATTTATTCATTACAGAATTTTTATGTGTAGTAAATTAATAGTTTTTCGCAAAAATAAAATATTAGCTATTTTTAATTTACTGTTTTAATAACAGTAGAATCAGAGATCAAATTATTAAATCAATTCAAAGAAATACTGGTCCAGATTTTTGCTAAAATATCAAAATATCAGGGGATTCAATTTATGGAATTTTTTAGATTAGATTGCGAGATAAAAATTATTTAGAATGAAGCCATTTAGTTTTCCAAAATAAATCAATTTATATCATATACAACAAAATCAAAAAAATTCAAATAGTACATAAAATCATTCTAAAAGAATTCTTAAAGACATGTTTTTCTGGCTATTCCTATTATGTTAAAATTATTTTAAAAGATATTGCTTCTGCTTCAAAAGCTAATATTAAAAGTTGGAAGTTTTGTTCAGTTTATGGAAGATGTTTTTCTCTTATTTCTCCGTGTCGTCTCCTGTTTTGTCATAAAGCAAACTCAACGTCAAATTTTACATTAAATCACTCTTTGAAGAGGAATTTAAATGTTGGACCAAAATAACTTTAGGAGTAAGTCTGATTTTATATAAAAATGCTGTTACATTTTCTAAAAAGTAGGCCATTACATGAATTATTCAGAAATAACTGGAAAAATTCTGAACTCTTAATTAAAAATGGCATCCTATATCTTCAGCGAATATCATTCATACGTTTTATGCATTACTTAGATTATGCTTTAAATACAAAATCTACTCTTATAAACCAAAACTACTAGCATTTCTGACTCAAAATTTCTTTGAAATAAAGACATGATGTGCTTTTATGTTATCTACGTGCAAGAAACGTCTGAAGCAATCAGCAGTGCCAATAAGGAAAGATATTTTTGTTACTTAAATGTAATGACATAAAACATCTCCTGCTTACTATTTTTAAGTCATATTTAAAAAAGTAATCACGCTTAGTTAGGAAATAATTCTTTACATATTCACTTTAATTTACAATATCTCTATTAAACATATATTAGTATACAGTTGTCAAAGTCCTTAAGGTTTTTATATATTCTAAAAAGAAATAAATTATTACTTTTAATATGTTTTTTTATAAATTTGAGAAAATGATTTTTTAATTAAAATATAAGTTGATAATTGGTTTTCTTTTAAATATTTAAGCAAATTAATAGTATATGTTAATCAGTTTTTATATAATTAGGGAATTCTTAAATAAATACAAAAATTAATCATTAATTAACTTAAAATATAATAAAAGCAATAATTTTTTAATATGAAGATTTAAATATTTTAAAATAAAACTCATACATACACACACACACACAAAGCAAGCAAATATTTCACTTTAATATCAATTATTACTCTGATTTGTAGTTACTTTAAGAAAAAGAAAGCAGCAAATATAAGATAGCAGCATATAAGATAAATGTTTAATATCATTTTTTAAGAATGCTTTCAAATTTGCTTAAAGAATGATTAAAAGAAATACTTTGTAAATAATTCTGATGCTAGATCATTTTTAAACACGAAAACGTAAATACCTAATCAAGTTTGATGAAAATAAAGATATGATAAAGCTTACATTTTTTTAAATCAGGATTTATCTCTCTCACACACATAAAGATTATTTCATTTCGTCAATTACTAAATTCTTTTACGCTAAAAAAGTAATTAAATTTCAATAAATATAAAAATTGAATTATTTAATCAGCAATTTCCCTAAAATTATCCAACCTTTTCATTTAATATTATGTAAAATTACTATTTTTACTGTTAAGCTTAAAAATTATTCTAATAAATCAAAACATATACGTGTTTCTACTTATTCTAATAGAAGAGGTTTTGCTAACATTTTAGGATTTGAATTTGAGCGAATTCACGAAAGAGGAATAATATTTAATCAAAAAACTATTGACATTTTCATTTTGAAGGAAAACAATAAAATTATCAAAACAAAAGGATAATAAAATATTTTGAAAAATATTACATAAATTTATTAAAAATTCAAATGAAAACTGGAATTAAATTTATAAGAGGAGCTATCATTTCACAGATTAAACGTTTTAAATATAAATATGACTAAAGGTGCAATGCAATGTAATCTCTGAATATTTTCACAAATACAATGGAAGAAGCAAGATTGTTGGTTCTGGTTCTCTACTTATTCCCCTACTGGTTTTAAGAAATTAAGAAAATGAAGATATTAATTAGCAACAAGTTTTGATGAATTCATATGAAAACACTGGCATTCGTCGGTACAAAACTGCATTAAATAAGTTTGTGGCTAGAGAAAGAAATTAACAAATTATATATTTCAAAATATTGAATATTAAGCAAATAAGTGCTTTCCAAGATTTTAATAAATGTTTTTTATGGAATATTAGGGAGAGTTTTGGAAACTTTTCAGAATTATTTCAGTTCTGAAAAAAAAACTTCTGAAATATATTTAACTATTTTTCTTGATTCTAAATTTATTAACATAAACTAAGCTTAGATTAAAATAAAAAAGTGTAAACCGACATTTAACAATTTATAGTGATATGTATAGAATTGATTTTTCATGGTTGATACGTGTCAGTTTTTGTTATTTTACAGAAAATAATTAAATGGTACTCAATGGTTATTAATATATTTCTAAAAAACGACTCAGATAAAAAACAAAAAAAATTAAAAGGCTCTATTCCAATTTTGGTAATGTATTTTAAGTTTATCATTGCCTAAATTTAAGAAGACGATTTTAAAATATCGAAATGTGTTTTCTTAATATATAAAAATTTCTTACTTCTGTGCCATATTTTAATATACCATAATAATGTCACGAAACAATATTAATATTATACATTAAAAATATATTTTTCAAAATCGTGAAATGTTGCAAGTGCTTTAAAACAAAAAATTCATATTTATAATTCATAGAAGTGCTTAGAAATTGTTAGTCCCTCGAGTTGAAAAATAATATGATTTTACTTAATAATAATAAAATACTTTCTAAGTTTTATTGGAAATACATATCTTAGAATTAGGTTGACACAAACACATGCAATTATTTATTACCCTATGGCTTTTATGTAAACACGGAGAATCAATTATCGGTTTAATATTATTTAGGGTGCATTTATTTCTTTTCATTTGTTAAAAAAAACCTTTAAATTTGTGTATTAATGTATCAAAAAAAGTTTATCATGTTCATTCCAAAAATCTTTTTATTGGATTCAAGTCAAAGTATTGACGGCAATTTTATTATTCAAATTGGTTTTTCAAATATCAATATTTTTGCAAACAAAAAAGTATGATTAGAAACATTATAGTATTTAAACACAGTCTATATAAATTTTTCTTCCATATAATATAATAAATTAACTTTTAAATATATTAATTCCTTTGATACTGTATTCTGCCTAACAATTTTAGACTAATGTCAGGCATTTTAATACTCACATGGTAAATTGCCTTCCAGGAGGACTTCCCACAGACGTTTGTATTCAAGTAGTAAGGGAATAAACCCCTCCTAAGTACCCATCTCTACAGACATGAAAGCAGAAGCGTAACATGATCCTCATGGTTGCATTAAATAATTCGTGTTCAATGATGACTATCATTGAAACTATGAGTTTTTGCTCTGAACATTGTATTTCCTATCATTTAGTTGTTGTTGTTGAACCAGCATTCTTCCTTATACTAAACCATGAGTTGCGCTCTACCAATTTGATAGAAGCAGTCGGGTTCCCATTCAACCGCTTCTATCTAACTACTATTTATCTGTCTTTGTAATTTAGAAGCAGAGACAAAGCAGAAGACTCCCCAATACTAGGCCTGTCACCTCCAAAGGAATTATTTCACATGGAAGACATTGCAAGCACGACATATTTTTCTACTACTTATGACGGTGATCCCCTAGTTTTCTTAATACACTACTGGCCATTAAAATTGCTGCACCAGGAAGAAATGCAGATAACAAAATGATATTTTTTGGACAAATATATTGTACTAGAAATAACAAGTGATTAAATTTTCAAAAAATTTGGCTGGATAGATCCTGAGAAATCAGTAACCAGAACAACCACCTCTGGCAGTAATAACAGCAGTTATACGCCTGGGCATTGAGTCAAACAGAGATTGGATTGCATGTACAGGTACAGATGCCCATGCAGCTTCAACATGATGCCACATTTCATCAACCGTAGTGACTATCGTTTGGTGACGAGCCAGTCGCTCGGCAACCATTGACCAGACATTTTCTATTGGTGAAAGATCTGGAGAACGTGTTGGCCAGGGCAACAGCCGAACATGTTCCGTATCAAGGAAGGTCCGTACAATACCGACAACATGCGGTCGGGCATTATCCTGCTGAAACGTAAGGTTTCGCAGGGCTATAATAAAGGGTAGAGCCACGGGTCGTAACACACCAGAAATGTAACGTGCACTGTTCAAAGCACCGACAATGCGAACAAGATGTGACCGAGACATGTATCCAATGGCACCCCATACCATCACGCCAGTATGACGATGACGAATGCACGCTGCCAGTGTGCGTTCACCACGATGCCGCCAAACACGGATGCGACCATCATGATGCTGTACACAGAACCTGAATTCATCTGAAAAGATGACGTCTTGCCATTCGTGCACCCCGGTTCGTCGTTGATCACACCATTGAAGGCGCTCTTGTCTATGACGCAGCGTCAAGGGAAGCCGCAGCCATGGTCTCCGAGCTGAGAGTCCTTGCTGCTGCAAACGTCGTCGAACTGTTCGTGCAGACACTTGTTGTCTTCCAAACGACCCCGTTTCTTGACTCACGGCTCGTGACGTGGTTGCACGATCCATTACGGCCATGCGGATAATATGCCTGTCTTCTCAGATGCTATTGATAGGTGGCCATTGAGATCCCGCATAGCGTTCCGTATTACCGTCCTGAACCCATCGATTCCATATTCTGCTAACAGTCATTGGATCTCGACCGACGCGAGCAGCAATACTGCGATTAGATAAACCGCAATCCCGGTACGCTACAATTCCACTTTTATCAAAGTCAGAAACGTGCTGGTACGCATTTTTCCTTCTTACACGAGGCATCGCAACAACTCTTCACCAGGCAACAACGTTCAAATGCAATTTGTGTATGAGGAACCGGCTGAACAATTTCCTCATTTAAACACAATGTAGGTGTCGCTACTGACGCCCGCTTTGTCTGAATGCGCTGAAAAGCTAATCATTTGCATATCACAGCACCTTCTTCCTTTTGTATAAATTTCATGTCTGTAGCATGTCGCCTTCTTGGATTAGCAATTTTAATGGCCAGTAGTGTATTTTAGCCAGCACATAGTTTTCAGCGCAACAATTAGAAACAGTTGTAAAACTTCTTTAACCACATCGTATTCGGTTTCCGGTTTATTTATTTATTTTTTTTTCGTTAATAGAGAGCCATATTTACCTGCTGCAAGAGATCCCAGAAAACTCTCTAGTACCCTACCTGACAGATTTACATACAAGTAAATAAGTAAAGTAGAAGCAGCACATTTATTTTCCTTTTTTTGTAGCAGTTGGTTTCAAACTCGGGATATTTTACTCAAAAGAGCACTATTCTACCTCTAGGTTATAATGAGCCCTTAATTATTTTAATGCTTAAAAACCAATCTTACCGTTTGTTTGTGCGAATTAAAGAATATCTACTACTGTAAACTAATTAAATTTTATAACATGTACTTTACCATGTTTACATATAAGAATTTCTAGTTTGAAATCAAAATTTGTTCTGGAATCTTCGATTGTAATGCTCTTTTCTTGTTTCCAAAAGCATATTAACTTTAATCTGTCAAAAAAGAAAGTTATCTTATCCCTAATTTTAGTTGGCTAATCTATATTTCTCCTTTAAAGCTCTGTCTGGACTATTAAAGTACTTTATACATCAATTATACTAAGATATTTTATATAGATTATGTAGATACTTTGAAAGAATTACCACACAATAATATTACGAAAATTTGAACGGGGTAATTTTATATTTATTGGTACAGTAGTTATTGTGTACGTTGACATATTTAGGTTTATTTTATTTTTTCCCACAATTTAAATTTCAGTTTTTAGTTTTCTTTGCTATGTATCTTATTTTCAAACTTATGAATAATTCGATATTTTTTGAGAATGTCATTTTTTATGTATTTTTCAATACCAACAAATGGTCATCAATCTTTTGAAAGGATTTTTTATTTTTTTATTTATTTACTTTTTTGAAAAAAATCAGCCTTTCATCCAAAAAAAAATTCTACTTATTTCCATTTTACACAAATAAAAATGTCTCATTAACATAAAACATAGAAAGTCTCTTTCAGCACAAAATTAAACAAGCAAAAAAGATCAATTTAATTTTCTTTTTTGTAAATTATTGAACACGGGACATTCGAATCCATACTTTTGTATTAATCATATTGTATTACCTATGTAACAGCTGATGAATTCATTTGAATATTATTTCCTTTAGCGTGTCCATCTTTAAGAACTTTTATGGAAAAAATATGTAAAAAATGGATTCGCAGAGAACTTATGAATGCCGATGTAAATGCGAAATTATACAGACAGTTAAATTATATACCCCTAAAGTTTATAAAACTTAATTTTTTTTATTGTTTCATCTGTTATTCTCTGGGTATTGTGGAACAATGTGTCAGGATATACACTGTCAACAAAACACTGGATTGTCAATTATTTGCTAACATATGAGAGAAAATCGGTAAAAGCTCTTATGAAGTTACAAGAAATCCTAATGTATTCAAATATACAGATCCATGAACAGTTTATTTGATTCTAGGAATAAAGATTAATTTATCAAATATGTTTTAATCTCAGTTGATTCCCCAAAATGTTGCTTTAGGACCTATGTCAAGTAGTATTCTATGAATAAATTTATTTTAATGTAAAACGTTAGAAATGTGACATAAAATGATTTTCTTAAGCACAGCATGTGTGAAAAAGAATGCATTTTTAAGGTTAACTCATACAGCTATTTTGGGCTAATTGTGATCTATGGTACACTCACCTAAGTGAAAAAATATACCAGATATGAAATAAGTCCTTAATGAGCTGCACTAGATGAATACTGCGCTTTCTGTATGCAAGTTAGTCAATACGGGGGAAGCTTCCTAGGTACACATTCTTACAATACAGCCGATGAAATATATTCCCAAAAGAATTTGTATGATGACAGTCATCTACTATTAAGATTATATGATGTTAGTTCTATATTTTAGTGGAATTAAGCTGACTTGTTTGTTATTTTCTATCACAATATGCTGCAATATATTTTTAGAGAAAGTATTATATAATATACAATAGATAAATTAAGTGGAAAATATGTTTAAAAAATGAAAAACAGGTATAAATGCTTTTGTTTTTGTTCCTTTGCACCAACTTTTACTGAAAATTCCTTTCAGAAAAGGGGATTTTTTATATTATACTCCAAAATCCAATTATTTGTCAAGTGCTCATTAAAATATTAATTTCTTCGTTTATTAAAAAACAATTTAATTGAAACTTACTTTGTTTTATTGAAAATGCCTAGCTCTTTTCCACAAAATTAGTTTAATCATAGTGTTTGTAATAATATAACGTCATCAGCTGTTTTTCTTCCCAATGAACCTAAATTTGTTGGACATCATTAGAGTTTGCCTTAGAGAGAAGTATGGTGTGACACTCGATTACGTGACTGACCGCTACTATTGGATTACGAGAAAAAACACAAGATAAAGACAGGTCAGAAAAGAGTGAATCCGTTTCCCTTACAAAATTCGCTCTAATTTAATGGCATGAAATGCGTGTACCAGTCCATTTTTCTTGAGTAAACATAAGCTACATAATATTTTTAAGAAACCATTAAGGGAAACTATTAAATAAAGACTATATATATATATATATATATATATATATATATATATATATATATATATATATCAGTAAATACATTTAAACGAATTCGGTGCTTATAGAATTTCTGCCAATTATTTGAATTAACTTATCTTTTCGTTATTTTAAGATAAAATTAGTGTTGGCAAGATTTTAGCTAAGAATTTTTTAAATCCTTGAAAACTGGGAAAATTTAAATTCTACATTTAATTTCTATAATATATACCCGTAGTTTTTTTTAAACGAGAGGGATAATATAGCATAGTTAATATTATGTTATAATTTAATTAATATATATTAAAACTACGTAGGTGACAGCGTATCGTTTTATGACGTTTTTACATCTACCACATGAGTTATTTTTTAGAAATTTTTATATATATGCAAGGAAATATATTCATGAGATGCAAAGAAGAAAACTCAGAAACTCTCTGCATGCAGACGACAGAAATACTACATTCATAGATTCGATGTTCAACCATTTTTGGAATCAAACTTATGAAAAATAATGTCCTACAACTACGTAACAGTAAGCCTTTAAAGCAAAGTACTTGTATGAAAATATTCAAATATATAATTTTTTAAATATATATATTTATATTACTGAGAATAATCGGAAGTGAAGTTTATTTTACACAATAACTATATTTTTAGGATTCCATCGAAAATTTTATTTTAAAATCTGATATTTTTATTCAGAAAGATTGTCATATACACAATACATACAAACGACAGTTTGTCTCCCTCATGGGAGTTAATTCTATAGTTTAAACACAATTCCACATATCATTATAAAGATCATTAGTTGAAATATTTTTTCAAACCAGAGTACAAACTATAAATATACCACACAGGAAACGAGGAGAGAAATCATGCATTATTACATATGAATTTCTCTTCTAAGAAAAATAGAATTTAAATTATTTAAGAGAAATTGATTAACGACGCATTCAAGAATGTAGTAAGACTACCTACTTTTAAGAGCTACTTTTTTTTTGCATCTTTATAAAAAAAACAATAGTTAAATTTATGTTTTAGTTGTTCCGTGATTAACCAATCACAACAAACATCCATGCCAGAGGTAGAATTCAAACCCACAAACTGTTGAAAAGAAAGCAAGAGCGCTAACCATTTAGCTGCCAGCTCAGCAATTTGTGTTTTGGAAATAAAATGATTAAAATAAAAAGATTATTTTTATTTACTTTTATGAAATTTAAATTACATACGTTATAAAAAGAAAATTATTCAAATTATGAATGTAATGAAAATTGTTTTTTTGAAAAATAAAATTTGGAAGAAAGTATTTGAATCAGTAAAATATTTAAAACTTGAACATTGCTTTTCACCTGAAGTTTAAAATTTTTAGAATGAGTATAAATAAGTGTTTCTTATAAAAATCGTGTTCATCAAAATCTGATGAAAATAAGTACAGAGGGTATTAACACATTTTAGAAAGATTTCGGGGCCGTTTAATTAATGTTTAAAACGTAAAATATATTTTTTTTAAATGTTCGATCTGATAGCCTTTTTCTGGAAGTCTGCATTGTGATTTCCATGATAGAAGAGCTTTTCGTAAAATTTCCTGGGGTATTGTTTTCCATTTCTCTTCCATATTTTCCAGAGTCCATCTATCGTGATGGGGTTGGATTTAGAAAGAGCTCTTTTTAACAGACCATAGGCACAATAGTCCATGGGTGAAATGTCAGAAGACTTCGCAGGAATATGTTGAAAAGGTATATATGCAATACCTGTATTAGTCTTGATTTTTTCAAGGAATATAGTGGTAGTTTTCGAAGTATGACTTGTAGCTTTGTCTTGATGAAGTTTCACTCTTTGAAAGACATTGGGATAAAGAAATATAATTTCTTCTGTAAATATTGTACATAAAACCTTCTCCTGATACTATGATAAATTGATTTTAATATTTATTTCAACTCTTCTTATTTTAATTTCCCATTGTAGGAGAAACATGTGACAGTCATAAAGCTTTACTGAAACATTCTTTACATTATCGGAACCGGGTTTGTACATTTTTTCTCCTCGTTTTCTACAGTAAATACATCTTTTTTTGTTACAGTCATTTAGGCAAACAAATGCTTCATTAAGGGTCACTGTGTATTTCTATTTATTTCCTGCTAAATGATTTTCATACAGAATTCTACAAAATGTTTTGCGTTGAGCCACATATCTCTGCAGAAGCTATAGAACATTATGTCTTTTAGCTTTTTTAAGTTGTAAGTCTTTGTTTATTATTTTATTTATTGTTGCTACAGATCTATCTAAAGAGTTTGCCATTGATTTCTATGTTGGCGGATTTTCTCTTGTAACCAGCGATTTTCATTTAGAAACATTTGAAACAGTACGTACCTTTTTCGGTTATTCATTTGGAGTCTTCTTTCCATGTAGAAATAATGATTAACTGTTTTTTAAAGTCCGATTAATAATGTTGCTTATTTTGCACTTAGAAATTTTATTACCATGCATTTCACAACGTTTTTGAATTCTGAAATAATATTTCTCTTCGGAAAGCGCAAAAACACATCCTTAAATCCATCATCGTTCAATCCTTGTTTACATGCGACATTTTGAGAGAAGAATAAATTTAAAAGTAGCAGACGATATTTCCTATTTCAAATAATAAGCTGTTAACAAAAATTTTTATTCTCTAACATTTACTGTTTTTTAATTTTTTATCGAAATCATTCTAAAAATGAGTTAATACCCTCTGTATTTGTTGTATAGACTATCTATGAAATGCTCTCAAGGTATCTCAAAACAATTAAGGAAATCAAAAATGCAGTTTTCGGATAATCAAATGGTAAGCTTAACAAAAGAAATAATTAGCGTAGATTTCAGAAACACTTTGAACCTGTTAGAAGTACTATAAAACTTAAAACTAAGCCATAACAAAAGATGTATCGATTCTAGAAAATTGCAAGGCAGAATTTGGTTCTTTGTAAAGGAAAAAAGCTTAATTCTAAACCAAATTTGATTACAAACCATGCAGAAGTATTCGTTTTTCATTCAAAGTTTTTGTCACGATGAGATGGTATTTACTTAACTGTGATTAATACTCAATTTGTTCTACGTAAATAAAGGGATTGATATAGATTTTAAAAGTATCTGATATTAAGAGGGTGACGTGGAAGAGATAGTTTTTAAATGTGTCGAGATATCTGTTGTCACATAGGCATGAATATTTGACTGTTCAGTTAAAATACATCTGTACTATATCCCTACAAGCAGGTGATCATTATATCACTATCCGGAAGGCCCTCTAAATCGTTATCAATACACTATGCATTAACTTATTCTCATGACATCAATAATCCATGTATCATATTTGGTAGCAATTCTCACACATATTTTTGTCACAGTATGGGAAAAGTTTTAAAGAAATCTAATATGCTAATAATTATAACATAATTTTTATTAAATGTTAATACAATTCAAGCACTATATACTATACTATTCAAAACATATCGGATAACATATCAAATTTATTTAATGAGAAATAAATTTGAGTGTTGGAGAAAAACAAAACAATTTTTCATAATATCATTATTGTGTTGTGAGATAATTTTGTCTTACATGCTTTTGAACTTTTGAACTGAAAAAAATGAAAAAAAGAGTCACTGAAGCTTATTAAATTTAAAGGGAAAACTTAAATCATGTAATGTTTCACAATGCTAGCTCACACTTGTAAATGCGTGCAGACAATTAATTCAACGTTTTTGAACTTATTCATGGCACACACTATATTATATATGATATATATATTATGTATTTTATTTATGATTCAAACTTCATATTTTAATTTAAGTGAAATTTTTTAAACAATAATTCTGTATAATTTTATATGCTTAAAAGAACCGATGAAAAGTATTAATTGAGTACTTCCATGGGATAATAAAATTTAATTTATGTAAGAAAAGTCTTTGAAATTTCATAATACTTGAAAAATCATCGAATGCCTGCAACAAGAAAGAAAAAATGCATAAGATAATTCTGTTATCAAATCAGAAGGATCGCCTAAAAAGGATTCTTACATGTTACTAGCTAAGAAATTATTTAAGATTATGGTATATAGCATTTGCTTACTTTAAAAATAGGTAAAGACGATATTTCTTCATCATGATATGATCATCTTGAAATCTCAGAACATGTATAAATAAAAGAAAAGAATAGTAATAGATAAGAGGATATGTGGACTTTATTTGCGAAGAGGCTTACTGTGTCAGAAATCACTTTCACCCTGAATTATTCGATAAGGACAGTAAAGATTTTTTTTTTAATATTTATAACTTGCTTCTTCTAAAAAATTGAGGAAGAAACTCAAAAATTAGTGTTGCTCACAAAGCATTGAGGATTACAATTACAAAACTGAATGTATTTCTTTTGAAGATATTTGATACATTGCTAATGCAATGACATTTATTTGCATTATCATCAGGGCAGCATAGTTATGGACGAAGTACAAAAACCACCTTCAATTTTTTTTATTTTTTAGATGTATTTGGCTTAACTATTTTGGTATTTTTTACTCGTGGTTAAAATTTTGAAATTAGGAAGTAAAGAAACAGTTGTATTACGCACTTGTGTATTTTAAAAGTTCTAAATTGAATTGGATGTGCTAATACGCATTACTATGTAACATAATTAGCTACTCTAGACATCCGTCACTTCAAGAAACACTTAAACACCACACAAGGAAACTGTGGTCGTGACATCTGCAACTACCAGAAAAGAACTCCACTGAAAAAAAGGAAATTATGTTTTGTGTATCAAAGATTTGCTAGGTTACATCTTCCCCGTGTATTTTGGATGATTACATAATTTTTAAAAAAACTGAAAAATGCATCAATCGTAACTTATCGGATCATAAACTTCTCTCAAAGAACTTAGTAGACATATGGGTGTTCATTTTAAAAATTGAGCATTTCAATGCAACACTGCTCACAAAGATCTGCATAGAACGTTTTGTAACTGAATTTTCAAAAAAATATACTAATTCTATATTTTTGTAAAGGCAGTATACAAACTTTTATTTTATGTAAAAAACATAAGAAATTAAAGGAATTCGGTGACTATTTTTGATGCAATTAGATAACTTATAAAATTTCACTTGTTTTTTACACGATTTGTGTAGAACCATTTTCCTAATAACTTCTAATAATAGATTGAAGTTAACAGAAAATTTTTTAACTGTGTGTGGTGTCAATTTAGTCATAAATAACAGATTTTTAATATTTCTTACTTTTGACTTAAAATTTCTAATTAAACGTTTCATTATAACAAATGGAACTAAGTCTATTGTAAAAGTTTACAAGAAAATAATAACAAATTTTGAATCTTGTTTTTGATTATAATGTTATTACATAATGTAAGTACAAAGATGATAATTTTAAATTTATTTAATTTTTAATCTTACAGAAGCTGGGGGAGAACTTTGCTGATTTGTTAAACAAGCAAGACATCTTTTGAGGAGGGCACAAAATATACTTTAGTAGTTCATCGACGAATTGTATCGTAAAAGCACAAAACTTCCATGTTTCAAGGAAGAACAACTGATGAATTCATGTGAATGTTTTTGAACCCCTTTTATAAGAATAAAAATTATAATTCCTGCAATCATGAATAATGAATAAAATGTTCCTTTATATTCTAAAACAATATTCATAATTCAACAATTCCTAAAATTATAATTTTCTGAAAGTAACCAAGCTTTTATGGTGAGAGAGGGAGAATTTGCTCATTTGTAAGTATTTTGTGACTTTTAAGAGAAAATTTCTGACAAAAGTAACACTTAATATGGGGAAAGTGCCGCCCAACCTGTCTAGTGGTTAGCGTAACTGATTACGGATGGGGAGAACCTGGGTTCGAATCCCGGCTCGGGCATGGGTATGCTTTCTCTTTCTCTCTCTGTGTTTCTTGTCCTTTCCTCAGATAATGGCTGAATGTGGCCCGCCCTATAAACGGGTTTGTGGTGGTGTGGCATGGGCGATGCTACTCGTACCTCCGTGACTTGGTTCACAGGTGCCCACCGGGTAACGATAAAATGAGTAGCAGTTTCCGGCCTTGTTTCGGCTAATGGCCTAATGTACTTTACTTGCTCAAGGGTGCCCATGCCAATATAAAGAAAAAAAAATATTGGGAAAGAAAATTTGTTCATAATGTTCGGAAAGTTATATCATTTTTCCTATCTGAATCAGCTTTTTGCTAATAAAAACCAACCATTTTATGAGCAGAAATCATGCTACGACCAGAAAGATGATAGAAGGTATTGGACTAGAATTGACACTACACAATTCAATAAAATATTTATTCGCTATATTTTTTTTGTTTTCATATAACACGAAATTACTTTCCGAACAACCCAATATATTAACTTAAATAAAGCAATTTATTTTGGAAAATATTAATTGCTTCCTAAAATGCATTGGGCTCTTTTCTATTATCATACAATCAAGGTACAGCATGGCATATATTAGTTTGGGGAAAAAGTTATCCATTATTTTTTCGGTAGACGTATGTAGTGATCGCTATCTCGTGAGGTATCTATCAAACATTTTCAAATTTATGCTCATTGGAAAGGTGACATTTGACACTAAAATATTCTCTTGTGGTTTTTTGTTTGATTAATTCAGTTATGAGTACAAGGTTTTAAAAATAGAAGACAACAAACAGAAAATTCGATACATTTTAGTTGTTCTTTTATAATGGCGAAAATGCTATCCAGGTGGCTAAAACTGTGAAAGGTGTTTATCGTCCTATATATGACTG
>JAPDSC010158690.1:246302-275767 GCA_026290005.1 Latrodectus geometricus
CATTTCATGTGTTATACATCATCAAGCTGTACTCTACCATTTCACTGGAAACCAGAGGAGTTAATAATTTGGTTACAAAAACAAAATAAGTGTTTAAATTCATGTTCAGAGTAAAAATTTAAAGACAGTAACTGATCAATATTTTTTAAAGAAAAGTAAATAAAATTCTTCTCCATGAATCATAATTTTTTTTATTTTTCAAGAATTTAAAATTAATTAATTAAATATAAACGATTTTAGATGTAATGAGTTTCAACATTTTCGAAGAATCGAGATAACGTGCTTCTCTTTAGAGTTCTTTATCTTACATTTTCATGAAGTTATTAATTACGCTGGTTGTACGGTTAATTACTTTTTATGAACTATGTTCCTAGAGAGCCATTTTTTTATCATCTTTTGAATTAATATCGTTAACATTTTGAAGTAACAGAAGAATTTCTATGCCTTCCCCAATTCTAATAACAAAAATGTTGTGTTAGCATAATGTTCTATCCTACATAAGAATACCCTACATTCTAATTCAAGATGTAATTTTTTTTTCTTTTTTTTTCCCTAGAACTGATAATTGTTGGTTTTCATTATCGTGAGTCTTATATTATGCATCAGTTATAAAATATTTTTTGAATATGAAACTTCGTTTCTCCATATGCGCTTAAGCGTTTCCTAAGTAAGAGTTAAAAGTGATTAACAGAGATCTAAAAATAATTATATAGCTATGTTTTTCAAAAGGAAAATATTTTTCATTTCTTTAATAAGACAAAATTCAAAACGCAACATATTTTATTCTTTAAGAAAATTCCTAAAACATAAGTTAATAATAATAGAATAGTTAATAAAACCAATAAAACATAATTTGAGTTTTATATAATGTATTGAATTGAGTTTTTTTATCACTTTACACTTCTGGGGTGAGATACAAAATTCTGAACCGTTGAATTAAAAGACAGAACAGGCACCATTCATTTTAACATAGTGATTTTGAGATGTGAATTTGGGATATTACATCAATTTCTTAAAATGGTATATCGATTTTTCAAGAATTTTTAAAGAATTGAATTTTGCTCAGTGTAAACAACTGATATTGAGTTTCCATTTCATGCTTCAGATAATAAATAAATTTATATACTACTAAAGGAACGCTATTATATGAGCATGTTATTCTAAAGGCTATTTTAAATTAAGAAATCATTACAGTGTATGTGGTTTGTTTATGATTATTTTCACTTTTTTAATTGACAAATTTCCCTCAAAGAAAATCCCCAAAGAAATCTTGTAGTAAATACTTAGTACAGAAAAGATAACTTCAAATTTTATTAGAATTAAACACATTTTAGTAGGAAGCTAGAGTACCATAATAAGAAATAAACCCGATGAACATCCAGCTTTTAACACTTATATTAAATATTTAAGTTAAAGAAGTCATGAGAGAAATTTTTGTCTTTCTTATTTCAAAGATATGAAAAGTAACGAAAGAGTTTATATATCTGTTTGTACAAATAAATAATTTCAAGGTTCACCATGGCCAATGGTAGAGCCACGTTCTTCGAAATGTATGTTCTCGGGTTCAATCCCACCCATTGTTAAATGAAAGGAGATAGATGTTCCCTTGCTGTTTTATGCAAGTACAGTTTTCAGGTCATGTGCTTGAAGATTTTCTTAGTTTTCTCTCTTGCGACATATGAATATGACTCATTACCTATAAAAGTCTTCCCGAGTATTCAAATGTTTTACAACATTCATTTGTTTATCTACTAGTTTCAGGGTGTCAAAAAGTAATATTTCATGTGAAAAAAAGGAAGAACACAATTTTTAACCTGTAAATTGTGTGATATTAAATTATTTTTATATTAATAATATTCCAATTGATTCTTAATTCGTGTATATTTGTTTATAGTTATTAAGAATCGACTTTATAATGGATTCCTAACCACTGGTATGGTCTAATTAGCCATCAAATTTGATCGTATAGTGGCAATCAAACTTGCATGAATAGATACCGTAACAAAGCTTAAAATCCTGTATTTGAAACCGTGTGAACTTTTTATATTTACTATTTTTCATGCAAAAATGAATGAAACAGCGTGGCTCTTAACAAATCTAAATATTTAAAATTTTAATTCACATTTCTTTCAATCCGGACAGTAGTAGAAAATTGCTCTAAGATCAACATTTTCATGGTATTGAACTAAAGAAATGAAAATATTAAATGTATTAAAGAACCATTTATAATTTTCTCAAACATAATTACATATCACTAATTATAACTAATCGTATTGTGTAATTTTTCAAGGTAAAGAAGCTTCTCAAAGGAATTTTATTATATGTTTGTAAATTTTATGAGTTCAATTTTATCCAAATGATTACTCCATACATCTGAAGAAAGTATATCAATAATATATATTTTTTGTAGATAAATTACTATGAATTTGAAATAAAATGGAAAGCACTTATCTTATTACTCCAACAAAGTGAAATACGAGAAATTTGACCAAATCTATTTGGTCCAAGAAAACCCTCTATCATGTATAAAGTTAGGTAACTAAAACAATCTACCTAAAAATATTGCCAAAATGTAAATATTTCGAATGTTTAATTTATACATTTTCATGTTAATCTGAATTAAAAGTCAAAGAAGTGTTTATGGCATAGATTAGTTTAAAAAATTAACTTGTGAAACACATTTTCAACAACAATTATAAGACCTCTGTAAACGTTATAATATCAAGATTTCAAAATCTTAGTTTCCTCTTGAATTTAAGAATTTAATTTCTTGATATTTATCAAGACTACTTTCCATCAAATTTTCTTGATTTAGGGGGCTTGTAAGGATAAATGATCTCTTAAGATTTGAAATTAATAGTAAGCAATGTCACTCAATATTACAGTTATCCTAGTACTTAAAGAGATGCTTAATGAACTTTCATACAATAGAAAAAGACTAAGCATTCCTTTCAAACGGAAGGAAAATGCATTTCTTTTTCTGAAATTTTCCATTATTATAGCTTTATTTTGCTTTAAATATAAGTAAAATTTAAACACTAATCTCCCTTTTGGTATAAAATGTAATAATTTATAAAATTAAAAGTTATGTAGATTTTAAGATTTTTTCCTCTATTATGAATAATTCTTACATGATGAAAAAAATTACCATTGAAATTCCCTTGCAACAAAAATTATCAGAATTCTTATAAAATGATGTAAACTTCTGACAAATTATTAACAAAAAACTAAATTTTGCAAGCTTGTCTAATTAATAAAATTGCTCAATATAAAAATTTTAATGTGTTTCTTAATCAAAATAATTAGAGATCTTTTCAATAATTGAATTTTGTAATTAGGAGCTAATAGACAAAATTTTTAAACTGGTGTATGGTGAAGCTTGTTATGCGGAAAAATACAAAATAAAGGTTTTCATAATAATAGTGGCTCTATTCATTCTTATTATTCCGGACTAAGTATTTATTGGTGCGAAATAATACTTGTGACCTTTCGGATAGTTTTAAATTTGTGTATAAACAACTTAATTTTAAAAAAATTATATCTGCATTATTGTATTAATAATTATCGCAATTTTCACATTTTTAATAAAATTATTCATGCAAAGTTTCGCATATTTTGTTTTTGGGTCTCTTTTGTCACAAAAAAATTAGACACGAAAACTTCATGAATTTCTGCTCTCATACCGAAAAAGTTTGCCATTATTTTTATTAATTTTTTACCAAGATCAAACATGTCAGAAAAGATATGCTTAAAAATAAAAACGTTGAGAAAAGACACTTGGTGTTAATTTTTAATTAAATTTGTAACAAAAGTAGGTGCATTATTTTTATTATTTGAATAATAGTAAAATGAGTAAAAGTAATAACGCAAGTATTTTATTTTAAAAATACTGAGAAAATTTTTATTTCAAAAATCCCAATTCTCAATCTGCAATTCTCAATCTTACATCAAAATTCACTCTTTCGCTTCATCTACCGCAGTCCACTATTCAGCCTCACTAGCTCTTTTCAAGTGTTTTATTTCTTGTACGCTTTTTGGTGCAATAATTGAGGTATTGCATGATAAAAATTATGAAATAATGGGTATAATATGTTCAGTAAATTAAAATTCTAAGGACTGTTCTCTTATTTAAAGTAAATCTTCATTCTTGAAGCTTAGAATATATTGTAGAAAATTCGTCATTAATTGGAGAGCACTCGGAGCATTTTAATTATTTTTCTTTTAATTACATTTTCTTAAATCTTAAGGATAAGTGATAAAGCCTCTTTTTGAAAATATGTTTATTTCCTGAAACAAAAATAGAATTGCAGAATATAAATTATTTAAGATATTTTAAATAAATGTAATTGAACTTAATTGCAATGAAATCTGTTTTATGAATAAACTCGTATATAATGCATACATTTAAAATAACTTTTATGAAATAAGCAATATAACAGTAATTTCATTTGCCTATTTTATCACAATGGACTTATACCATGAGCAATTACAGATGATTTCCTTGAAATTAATTTGGAGAAAATTAGCAAAATATCATTGGAAAAGTAAGGTTTCATAAATTAAATGCAATAAAAAGCTGAATAATGTTGATTTATTTTCATCAATATAAGAAAAGTTTCACTAAACTGTTCGTAATCATCATTAGTTTTTGTAGATTTTTCTAATATTTAAGCCTAGGAAAGAGCTTTTCATTTAAAAGAAGATTAGCCAATTCATTATATTTAAATTTACATTTAACATCATTTATTATTAAAGCATGAAGCTTAAGCAAATAGTTAAATGATAGTGTGATTTTTAACATAAAATTTACATTTAAACTTTAGTTTCATTTTGGAAATATAATACACTATTTTGAGAGGAAAAATTCGAGCAAAATCTATTTTATCCCCTAATTCAGATTACAAAAAGTATATAATAAATTTGCACTTTTTAACTTTTGTAAAATTTCAACACAAATTTCGAATTTCCTTTATTTTCTAAACAGTTCCTTTTTTATCTGCTTCTTCCAATGATGAAATTAATATACAGAGTGGTCCAAACATCATCAGAAAAAGTAAGCAATCACACATTGTGAAAAAAAGACAATATGCGAGAGCGTGAAAGTTATTTTTTTAATAAAGATGTGAAAAACATCTAATATATAAGAGTTTAAAAATACCTATAATGTTATAAAGCTGGTTCCGAAACTCCTTCATAACTTTGCTTTAAATAAAGAGTTAACCATAAAAATAGTTAAAATTAATTAATAATCCAAACTTATGTAAAAAAAAAAATAATAAGCTGCTTCATTGACTGTATTTAATATTCTCTTCAAGAATAGGTAACCAAATTGGGGCAGTCGAAAAGTTGGTATTCTGAACATACCAGTTCATGGGTTCCCATCTAGTCTTGGTAATGGATGTTGTGGTTCGGAATCCACTTTAAATTGGAGGTACTGGTCTAATTAGCCTTCGTATATAAAATATGGTCAATGAGCCACAAACAAACCAAAAATAGTTTAAGAGTTTTCGGTCAGTATTAGATGCATTTAAGAATCACTTCCTGGTCTTGTGAATGTCTTATGAAAAGCTTGTTTGGGGAAAGTAATAAATTAAGTAAAAAAAGAAAAAATAATTAAAATGATTTTTAAATTATTTTAATCAGTTTTTATCTTTTAAAATTCGAATAATAAATTTGACAAAGTTTTTGTCATTTTCTAATATATATTTTGTATCTTCAAAAAATTAATCCAATAATTCTTTTTAAAAGACATTATTTCCATTCCGGCTTTTCAGATTCGGCTTTTTTTTCATTTAAAGAATGATGTTCTTAAGAGTTAGAGGATCCATCTGGAAGCAGTTTTTTTTAGTTTCAAAGTTGGTCAAATAAATGCGTTCACATTTAAGCACTCATTGTTTTCTCCTACAACTTCAAAGAGACATTAAAATCTATAACATAGTGCTTGTATATATTAACATTTATAAATACTATGTGTATTACTGGATACATCCTTGGAACCAATACATACACTATCAACATGTTCTTTAGATCATTTAAGTTTGAATCTAGTCATGAAAGCGAACCCTCAAAGCAGACAACTAAAGATGGCTCTTTAATACATCAGCAGAGAGCTTTTTAAGAAGTATTAAATACTGCCACAATATTAAAACTTTATATGCTGAATTATGTTCATCATTTAACATACAGAACGTTATCAGCTCTATTAAGACATGGTCAAAGTACTTCCACTAGAAAGAGCTGTGATGTTATTACAAGATGACCAATCAAAATACAGAAGCTATATTAAGTTGTGTGCAAGAGCCACTTTTTAATTTGGAAGACATAAAATTGTGGCACTATTTTTCAGAATATTATAAATATATTCATTGGCTTAGAGTTACATTATTGCAACTCACTTGTTTCAGTTATTTACTTCAAACTGCTTAAATAATTCAAAGAAGAATAGCGTGCGTTATTGTATAGATAACAATGTTACAGCAGTACGCCTAAATGTTAATGCATTCAAATTCACAATTAATTCAGAATTCTAAGTTTAAAAGAACCTGGAAGGTTTCTATTTTATTTAATAAGACTATCACATTGAGAGTGTGTGCTTTATACGTTTGTTTATAAACAACAAAATGTTTAAATAATACGTTTGTGCATAAAAAATTGCTTTAAAGTTTATTTAACTTTGACTTTAACTATAATAATAATTAAAATATCCATTACAGTAGCATATTTAAATTAGAAAAACCTATTCCTTGGGGTAAGTCGTATTATTTTGTGAATACTAATATTTCTAGTCAACTTCCCAAAAATACGAAAAAATAAATAAAAATGTTATTTTCGAAAATATTGATTTCTATTTACATATATTTTGAAACAGTCGGTATGTGCAGGAATATGAAGTGAAAAGTTTTCCGTTTGTATATCATTTGATGACTGAATATGATACATTGCAATCTAACTCCTTGAACACATTAAATAATAAAATTTATTTAGATTTAATGGAATCCTAGCATATATGTTTCAATATTTATATGCATGTCTTAAAATCTTTGAATATAAATTTTTAGCTCAAGTTTAGAAATAAGAAGGCCTTTATTATTATTTTTATTTTCTCATTAGCTTTTATTAGAAATTATTTTATAATTTTCTAAATAATGAGAACAACTCAAACTTTCTTTTGTAAGATTCCGAAAAAAGAGTTAAGAAAGCAAAATAAAAAATTAAGTCCATTAAAATGCGCCTATTTAAATGATGTTTACGATAAAATTTCACAAAATAAAATAACCCTATTCAAACAAAATAGGTATATAAGTATGTATTAAAATTGAGTGAATATATATTGCTTAAGTAGGACTGTTTCTATAAATTTTTATAAAAATATTCACAAAACCATTTCGAGAATATATCTCTTATAATATCAAGCACTTTTATATAAAACCACTGAAATATTGGGAATAAAGAGAAAATAATCGAATTTCTCTTTAGATTTGGGATTGCATACTATAGGGAATGCTATTGGAAAAAAAACGCATACGTGGATATGTGGGTAATTAACAACATAATAGTGATTACTGTATTCAAGAAAGATGTTGGCTGTACCCTTATTTTTTCTGGTTGTTCTTCTTTCTTATCAACTTCTGATTAAGAAAGAGAATTTCTTGAGATAGTCTTGACTCTTATAAGGATAAATTAACATTTATCCTTATTAGACTGTTGTTCCCAAATTAAACAGTATGATAATTTCTCACATTGAAATGAAAAAATTCATCAGTTTTCATATTTATTGTTTTAAGCTATTATCTGATTTTGAAAGTGTTAAATCAAATAGATCAGCAAATAGCATTTTGATTAAATTAAAATATATTTGCACAGCAATGTTAATTATTAAACTATTCCAATTTTTTTTAAAAAATATCGTTAAAAATATAATTAAATAAAAAAATATTTTTAGATTACATAGAAATATATATGTAAATTTTACAAGGAAGCAAAATTTGCAGAAAAAATATTTCTTTTAAACTATATGCTTTCTTAATTTTATAATTATAATAAAAAGTACCTATTCATATTTCCTAATAAATCTGAGTATATTTTAAGGGTTTACCATAGCCTAGTAAATGAAAGAACTCTTCATAGCGAAAGATCCCGTGGTCGATTTCAATCTCTATTAAACAATAGAAGATGGATATTTCCTGCCATCAGATACTTGGTTGCTGCGAAGTTTTCCGGGTTTTCTGTTTTGCGACACGAGACTACGCCCCATAATCAATGAAATGTCCTCCCTGAAAGCAGCTACTGAAATGACTAATAACATATTGCATATTCTGAAATGACTAATAACAATAACAGCCTTAGGCTATCTTTGATTTTGACTACATTACGTAGTCAAATAGACGTAATAGCTTTGTCTATATTACGTTGTCAGCCTTTGACTATGTAATGTCAAAGCATATGTGTCACGTTTTTGTCATATATTGCTTTTTTTCTAATTCTTGATATAAACTGTGTTATGATTTTATTATGATAACTCTAAAATTTTATCAAAGTGCATTATGATTAACTATTAAAGCAAAAATATGACTGCACATTTTTTTAAAATAATTATTTAAGAAACAATTGTAATTTTATGAAATTCATATATAAATTAAAATTTTAGAAAATCTATCTGGTAAGTTAAGTAACATTTAAATCATTAAACATCATTTTTCATGTAACTGAATTAATATCAGTTTTGAAGTGGCAATAAAAATCAAGTAAATTATTTTGGAAGCAAGTAAATTGAAAAAAATTAGAATAAGTTCATATAAAGCAATTACTGAGGAGCCGTTTCATACTTTATTCATATAGTTGCCCACAACTCAGAAAGTGAATGCGAAAGTTCAATTTTTGGAAATAAACGGATGTCAAGCAATATTTTTCAGAGACAGTATCTTAAAATATGTATTATTAATATGCATGCCTAATGAAGTAACTCTTACTTAAGTGTTTTCAGATATTTTTTTTAATTAACTTGTCAAAATTTAGTTTAATACCTTTGTTATTCTCTTCTTTTATTGATAAATATTTTCGTAACATGCCTCAGTTATGCTAAGTACATGAATTATGTATTTTCCTCCATTGAGGTCATACTCTTCCATGATAATCAAAAATGTATCAAGGTGCATAAAAGTTTTATTCATATTTTTAACTCTCAAAATATGGTCATTATTATTTACATCTTCTTCCTCATTTTCATTGTATTTCGTTATTGCATAGTTAAGAATTCAAATAATTGAAATGCAGACTGAATGAAGTTCAATCAAATCTTCACTGTTGATATCCAAGTTTAGTTCATTCATTATACTAACTATTTTATTTGTGACAACTTCCGTTGTTCTTTCAAGATTTGTAAAATCATTCTTGATTTTTTTATCATAATTATTTCAATTCCCTTTTTTTTTTTTTTTTTGTTGCGTTCTTCACAATTTTTGTGGCACTCGGTTCGCAATGTCCAAAATCTTATGAATAATTACCACTCTGTTTTTAAGTTTCTGTATTGAAATAAACTTTTTCTTTATGGAAAAAAATATTTTAAATATTTAATTTTAGAAAATTGGGATTGCCTGGTTTTTTAGGGCATCCTTCTCCTTTTAGAATACCAACCAAAAATCCATTGTATTCATTAACGGTGCCTGGAACACGTAAAATATGCTATGGTAGCAATGTCTTCCATAATAAACGTTATGAGACTAAGGGTGGCCGGCCATATCTAGGTATCTTCTGCTTGGTTCTTGCTTTTGTATAATGAAGACACGCAAGATTTTGAGAACACAATGGTACACCCATTGATTGCTTCACTTTATATAAAGGTTTCCCTCTTGTGCCAAAAATAGTGAAAACCCTCGTTGTCGAGTATCAGAAAGCAATTTTTAAAAATCTGGGATTTTACACAGATTTTTAAAAATCTTACACTGGGTAATTTTATTACCCTGTGTAAAGAAAAACAGATATTAGGTTGGGGAAAAAGAAATCCATTATTTTTACGTGAACTTTATGCAACTTCTTTTGGATTCACTTTGTAAAAAGGTTTAAAACAGCTTTCATGTAGATTTTTAGGTCTTACGCGTTACGACTGCTGACATACGGTTAACTTCGATCATTTTTGATATTTTATAGACATACTCGACGATGCGGTATCCACATGCGAGGTGCATTTCTATCATTAAAAATACCCGAACGGAATCGACGAAACAAAAATTGTACGTAACTGGTTGTACAGTCTTATATAGGACGATAAGCACTTTTCACAATTTTAGCCACCCGGCTATCTTTTTCGCCGTTACAAGAGAAAAACGAAAATGTATCGAATTTCCTGTTTGTTGTCTTCCATTTTTAAAACCTTGTACTTGTAACTGAATTAATCAAACAAAAAACCGCAAGAGGATATTTTAGTGTCAAATGTCACCTTTCCAACGAGCATAAATCTGAAATTGTTCGATAGATACCTCACGAGATATCGATCACTACAGACGTCTACGGAAAAAATAATGGATTACTTTTTCCCCAACCTAATATATTATTTGAGTTTAAGTCAATAAAATATTTTATTACAAAAAGATGAGAGGAAATATCAATTAAATTGAAATAAACCTTTATTAGCTTAGCCCTTGCTTGAAAATCATAAAAAATCATTGATAAGCTAAATGATTTTGAGATCCCTAAAACCGAATATGAAACAAGAAGTTTTTCTAAATGCGATTAGTTTGTCTGTCCTGGTTGCAATATTAAAAAATTAGAATTATTTTTTATTTGATAACTTTCAAACAAAATCACTCTATGAACTCTTGATCATTCTCATGGTCATAAATTCAAATAGAAGAAAGATAGTGGGACGAGATAAATAGTGTAGTGTCTGTTTCGTCTATCTGTCTCTAGACGAGACAAACTATACTCATCTGTTTAGTCTATAGCGATCATTTGTCAAATAAGCAATCATTATGAGATCATGAGGTAAATGTTATCATGATCAGAATTCAAAAAGAAAAGTTTGTGTAATGGGAATTAACCATGAAGCTGTATACATATAAATAATCAGACAAAATGCCATAGATAAATAATTTTATTCAAGAAATCTATTGGCAGAATAATTTTAAGAACAGATGGTGGTAATTAGGCGGAGTGCCTTTATGAATAGAGAACCGTGGAAATAATTCTGGATATAAGACTTTGGTGTCTCAGCTGATTTTTAAGTTGAAAAAAAATTTTTTCCATAAACTTTTCTTTTCTAACGTGTAATTTAAGAGAAATTAATTAAATCCCTTAACCGTATGCATAATAGAGTAGGAATTGTATAAAGTATATTATAACGAAATAGTACAGAAAACCTTTTTAATGGTTTTACTCTTTAACAGAATAGTTAGATTTACTATTTTTGTTAGATTTGGTTATACCTATCATTACTATTAAATGATATTATTCTTAAAGAGCAAGAAACAAATGCAAATACACTGCTGGCCACCCAAATTGCAACACCAAGAAAAATAAGAGATATCACAACAAAATATATTTTGTAGATATCATGATGATCAATATCAACTGATAAAATTTAAAGACTTCTGTGAAGTGTGGTTCCTACCAAAATCATAATAGCCAGATTAGCCCCCATTGTTAGAGATCATCGCTGCCCTACGCCTCGGTATTGATTCAAAGAGATTTTGGATGTGTTCTTGGGGTACAGTTGACCAATCAGTTTCCACACGTTACTGAAGTTGATCTGGTGTGGTAGCTGGGGGAATAATCTGGGTCCGTCTTTAAGCAAGCATGGAACATATATTTTCTATCGGTGAAAGATCCACAAGGCAGGCTGGACAGGGAAGCAATTTAATCTGGTGATTGACGTAGAACCCTTGGACAATGCGTGCCACTTGTGGTCACACAATATCCTGTTGAAATATGGCTGTGGCTAAGACCTGAAAATAAGGAAAGACAACTGGCTCCAACATCTTGAAGATGTAGCGCTGACTGTTTAAAGTATCGGCAATGAGTACTAGAGGAGTGCGAGTGTGATATCCAATACTGCCCCATACCGTAATACCCGATGCAGGACAAACATAGCGGTGCATAACGCAATTGTTCAGCATCCTTTCTCCACGGTGTCTCCAGACTAGAGTGCGACCATCGTAGTGTTGCAAACAGAAGCGTGATTCCTCAGTAAAGACAATTTTATTCAATTCTGCCGTCTATATCCTTCATTCATCACACCATTGACAGCGAAGATGTCTATGGTTCTGCATCAAAAGTAGACGAAGCAATGGATATGTTACGGACAGACGACTCTGCTGTAAACGGCGTTGAATTGTACGCGCAGACACTGGATGATGCATTGCAGACTGAATGAGCTGCTCTGTGGTTCGTGATGTGGCTGAGAGATCCGTCACCTTCATGCGCACAATTTGCCTGTCATCATGTGAAGTGGTGCACTGACGAGGATGCGATAGAATACGTGTGGTCCGTCGTACCCTCCTACATCCAATGATCACATACCCGCATTACAGTTGTTTGGTTTCTTTCAACACGACTACCAATTTCTGTGAAAGATAATCCACATTTTCGGTAGGCCTCTACCCTTTCTCTGTCGAACTCGGATACTTGATCAAAAATTGATACCTGTTTTCTACGAGGAATAATTGATGGATTTTTTTTAATATTTTTTTTAACTGCAAGGAAAATGCAATTGGCGAATATAAAATCGTCGAAATCTTCAAGCCTTAAGTAGCGCTTTCAAATGGCGCCACAGGCGCACGTGACGTGCGTTTGCCCTGATATTCCAATCATTTGCGTATCTCACCATCACCAATGTATGTTGTAAATTTCACGTTATTTGCATGCTTCATTCAGGGTGTTGCATTTACGGTGACCAGCTGTGTATAAAGGTGATAATCCTAACAATGTTTCGAGAAGATCTGTGCATAGACTTGTAGTATTATAAAAGTTTAAATACTTTGGAAATAAAAATATTTCAAATGCTGCTATTTTACAAAAATCTTGAAATCATTAACTGAAAACTGTAAAGATGATAAAAAAGATATGAAAAAGTTGAGATGCCTTAATTTTTTCCATAAAAAGGAAATTAATCTCTGACGACATTTAGTTTGATTTTTGTTATATTTGAAAAGAAGAAAAAGTGATTTTTTTAATTTTTAAATACTATATGAATTATATATATATATATATATATATATATATATATATATATATATATATATATATATATTTGTGTATGTATGTATGTATAGAAAGAGAGATGTGTTTATTATTAATATGAAGAATATCACAAAGAATGAATAAATTCATTTAATAATTTAATTTCATTTGTTGAGGGCTAAAATGAATAAGAAAAAATAATTTTTTTTAACTTTATTTACTTCGATATGCTTTTATTGTTGGATAAGTAGTAAAATTACAGTAAAAAATATTCCTGTGTCATAAAATTGTATTAAATTTTTTAAATGTCTCTGACGTTTATAATTTAAGTAAGAATAGGAAAATTATTCAAAGTAACTTAAAAATTATTTTTAGTCCTGAACTTTATTGATTGGTTTAGAAATTTGTCACCATGACAACACTTCATAGTTTCCCTAGTAACAGTTTGAAGTGCACACACTTTTAATAGTTTCGAGTACTACTTCAAATGCCTGTGTTTGGACAAAATTCGTTATTGATGGCATTTTATCTAATCTTTCACGTCAACTACTTTTTTAACTTTCTTAACTTTAGATAAATTGTTTTTTAATTTTTGGACAAAAACATTTATTCACGTTTTGTTTCATTTTCCCTAATAATAACCACTGACGCAACAAAATAAGGAAGCTATCCAGTAATTGAACTTTTTTTTATCTCAAATGTTTTGTTGAAGTAGTTTATTCTTAATGAGAATAATTGACTCTCGCGCTGAAAGTGAAGTGTGCGCAATTATAAAAGCATTCAATATGAAATTCATCAGCAACAAAACATCTTTTAAATTTGTGAAATAAAAAATCATTTATTACCTTTCACTGAAACTTTAAATATTTTTTGTTGTAATTTATGAATTAAAGCTATGTTTAATGTATTGCCCTAATATGGAATGTTTCGGAAGCATTTGTTAAATGGTTTTAAAACAGAATATATAGAAGTTTATTTTAACAAAGTTAGTTTAAATTATGTGTTTCAATACTAGATTATTTTAACAAGCACATAAAATATGACCCTGTGACAACGAAATCATCTCTCAAAGTTTGGGAGAGATAATTGTAAATTCTCATTCCACAAATGATTTACTTTCAAAATAACTTGCATTTTTGATAAACTTATTTCCCTTTTAATTTTTTTTAACTTCATTTGCTGAAAAATGTTGTTAAAAAAGTCATTTATTGCATTAATTAGATATTTATCGTCATTTCATGACTGCAATCAAAAATATGTTCCAAATCGTTTTTTAATAAATGTGTTTTTTATATTTAACTAATTTATTTTAAGCATTTTGTTCTTCCTAAATCTTCAAGATTTGTATTCAGGAATATTTTAATGAATAACAGAAGAAAACGGATTTATATTTAGGAATGTTTTTAATGAATAAGGGAAATTAGTGCCAAAAAATGAATGTCTTTAATAAATTCTCCATTATTATTTCTCCCTCATTTTATTAATGAATTTTTTTAGACCCTGTTTAGATTTTTAAGACGCGTGTTTAGGAATGTTTTAATAAACATAGAAAAAGATTTTTTTTTTAATTTTAGCAAAATGTCTTATCGTTAAAATTTGAGGAGGAGGAAAGGAAGATGTCTGTATTCGTATACGCAGGCACCACACAATTCAAGATTGTTTTTAAAATCCAAATATAATATCATTAGCTTCTTTTCCGTTATTTTTATCAATTCATATTTTCCCCTTGTTTTTATCCTTAGTAGTCCTTGATCACGTGAGAATAAACCATGCTTTTTTGATTTGAAAATTGTATTCTTTCACAGTATACATTTTGGCAATTCAATGATTATCACGATCATTTTATACAATTATCACGTCAGGGTTTTATATAAAGAAAAAAACATTCTTGTCAGAAATCATCATTTTTATTTTAAATTCTAGATCACAACTATGAAAAAATTTACACTTTTCATTATTGTCAGAAAAAAATGAAAAAAAAGAACTGTGGGTATACAGATATGGCGACTTTAATGTATATTAAAAACGTATAAAACAAGCATATGTTTTGAATTTTTCTAGTTTTCGATTAGATTATTAAATAAGCGCAGTCATATCATTGTTTGCAATAAATATAATTTTAATTTATTTAAATTGGTTAAATAATGTTAGTTGGATAAATTTCATAAAAATAAATTTTAAACAAAATTATAAATAATAAAAAATTATGTCACTACTCATGAATAAATTTAAAATTCTGAAAATGAATTTAAAAAATAGAATTTGGATAACTAAATTTTAAATAATTAAGATTCAAAGTTAAGCTTATAATATGAAAGTGTGTTTATGAAGGATTGAAAAAGCTTTCATTTATATTTATAAAATTATGCTATCACCCCATTTATATAGAAACAAGTTAAGGAAATATGCTTGTAAAAAGAATTTATTTTTAATAAAATTAAATTCTTTTAACAAGCATGCTTACTAGTGTTTAAATTTTTGATAATTTAAATTCATGTTTCCTAATTATTTTTGGATACTTATCAGAACGTTGAGTTAAATTAATAGCACTTAAAACAGTAATGTAATGTAGCTATCAACTTATGAACTAGATCCTATTGTTTTAGTATTTACTACAAAATTTATAACAGGGAAATAGCATACTTAGTTCTGTTATAACTTACGAAAACTTACGAAATTATTCATAAAATCTAAGAAATATTAATTACATTTAAAATAATTATTAATATAACTTTCTGACTATATGTATACTCCATTTTTCGACCGAAGTTGCTTCAAAAATTACATAAATTTTTTTTTCATATATTTTAAATTTGTGTATTGAAGAATTGAAATATTGCAGTTTTTTCTTTCCAGAAAAACTTTTATATATATTTCTATCATGAGAAGCTAACTGTCAGAAAAATCAAAATCAAGTGTTATCACAAAAGAAAATTTAATATTTTCTTTAACACTACAAATAATAATTTTTAGTTGAATTACAGTTAATTTCTATTATTACATAATTTAAATGTTTAGAAGTTAAATGTAATGTACTGAGCAAATTTATATTACTATCACTGAAAAAACTGTCACTATCAAATCCAAAATTATTTTCAGAATATGATAAATCATCTGCCAATAGCTGAATGTTTTCTATCAGTCATTTCTGATTTGAAAAAAGTGGCAAACATAAAACAACAAAAAACAAAAAAAGTTGTGGATCGAAGTACCTTCAAATGCCTCAGCTTAGAGCAGTGATGGGCAAAGTATGGTCCGCTTGCTAACTCCGACCCGCAAAAATATTTAATCCTTCCCCAGAGAGTTTATCGACATGGATAGTGCATGGCCCACTATAATTACGTTTTGACGGTCGAGAAGTTTAAAGTGGATTTTACTTAGTAGAATAATAGATCATAGCCTACAGAAGAAACAAACTAGCCGTGTAGTTTCAGAACCAGAATCTTAATCACGATGTTGTATTTTTACATTCTATAATTCACCAGGACATCTTTTGTAAGACTGCAATAGATAATTAATGTGGTTTCAAAACTAATTAATACTATTCGGCTTGGTACACCGACAATTCCAAGATTTCTGATTGAAGTCGACGCAGATTTTTCTGACCTTCTTTACCACTCGAAAATAAGATGGTCAAGTTGTGGATATGCATTTGAACGGGTTTGGAATTTAAAAGAGGAAATACAAGATTTCTTAAAGAATAAATCAGCAAATGGTCTGATTTCCAAATTTTTGAAGAGAAAGATTGGCGTACCAATTTTGCATTTTTTACCGATTTGATCGAACACTATAACAAATTAAAGAAAAAAACTGCAAGGAAAGAACCAATTTATAGATGAGACTTTGTCTGAAGTTATTTAAAACTCAGTTTTTTTCTATTTTATAACTACATGGCGAAGAGAGAGAGAGAGAATGATTTAACTCAACTTACTGCGTTTAGAATCCATGTCACCTGTGAGTAAAAATAAATTAAAAGATTACAGTCAGGCGTTGATAAGACTTCACGCAGAATTTGAAACTAGGTTTCAAGATTTTAAGAACATTCAATCATCGCTAGATGTTTTTTCGATGCCATTTAATGTAGACCTGGAAAATATATTTCCAGAATTGCACTTGGAAATTATTAAAATGCAGTGTAGTACCCATTTAAGGCAATTGTTCTTGAATTTCACGAAACTAGATTTTTATAGAGCTCTGCCGAAAACTGAATTCCCAAAGATGATTGTTCACGCCCAGAAAAATATGGTAATGTTTGCGTTGTTTTGTGTGTGAACAGACTTTTTCGACCATGAAATTGCGGAAAAACTCAATCAGAAACCGATTGACTCATAAACACCTTTTCACACTGCTGAAAGTTGCTTCGTCACAGCTATAGAACCTACTTTAGAAAATATTATGGAAAATAAAAAATAATTCCACATGTCTCGGACGTCTAACATGTCAGGGCCTTCAAGTAAAAGTTAAATATTATTTAAGGTAAAAAGTAATTTGTAACATTTGTGTATAATGCTTTAATTTTTTTGTAATATTATTATTGAAAGCTTTAACACAAAATGCATTTTTTCTACAATTTTAGGCTTCCTCTAAAATTTCTTAAATTTTTCGGCACCCCCCCCCTTAAAATGTTTGCGCACCACTTATTTAGAGGATGACTATCTCCATCTGTTGATCAAAGTGCAAATTAAACGTTTAATATAGTATATATAATTCATTTTACTAGTTAAACGGTGAAAACGCAGGATGCGCTCCTCAAAAAAGCAAGAAAAACACTTGCTCGCAAAAAATTCCCGGGATTAACAAGTTTTGCTAAATTTGAATTTGCCATAAAAATCACGGAATGCTCAGTCATAGAGTTAATCCAGCTTTACAATGCTTTTATCAATCATTTTGTAAAAACATTAAAGCTAGATTATAAAAGCAGTTTTATTTATGAACTGCCTTGAACCAGGCAAAATTATTTAAATAATGATTTCTAAGAAATTTGAAATTTATATTAAGAATAAAATTCGCAAAGACTAACGTTTTCTTTGAATGCTGAATTAACAGATGAACTTCGCATTTTAAAGTTATTAAATATCATTTATTAACTATAAGCGATAAATTTAACTGTAGCTCAAGTCACACATTTATGGTGTAATTTTAACTGCAAATTGCGAACTATTTACTCAATGTAACTGATCACAAATTTAACAGGCGTCAATATTAGCAACTTTTCGAAGTACTAAGTCAACTTGTTTTTAAATTATTAGTTTTCTTACAGTAAAATGAAGTAATGTTTATTATTTTTAAAGATTACTTATGCAAAAATTACCTGTTATTATTAAGGGTATTATTGTATGCGTAATTTAAATTATGAGATGAGTAGGGTTATTTTTTAATCATTTTTCCTATATTTCATATGTAATATGATGTAATTTTTCTAACTAGTGTGACAATTACACTTAGTTTTCAAGCATTGTTACTAACCTCCACCATTATTACCATTATAAAAAAATTTCCGTTTTCTCAACGATCTCTATTTAATTTAAGTTATTTTATCTTAATATTTTTCTCTTTAAATTTCATAATAATTATCGTAATAATTAATGAAGTAACTTCTAAAAGATCGTATATTCTCTTTTAACACACACAGATCCTCCCAATTCGAGTATTCTTACATTTTTCTTAAATATTTGCCGTTTTTTATTTCTCTAGAGTTAAATTAACATTTAATATGTGTGTAATTAATTTTTCTTGAACCTTAATTTCAATAGATTTTTAATTTTGGTACAAAATAGTGTATTAAAAAGGTAAAGTATTTTTTTTACTTACAAAATATTGTAAGTAAAAAAATACTTTTACCTACACATTATCTAGGCATGGTTTGCCTTTGGTTTAGTTTTACTAACGCATTATTTAGGTTCTAACTTCACAATCAGAGAAAACTCTTTTCTCTACCTGTTACTCCGTCCTTATAAAATTACATTTATTTCCTATTTATCGTCTCATTTTTAACGAAAATATTTTGCTTCATTTTCACATCTTAATAAATTATCGACATAATTTTAAATGACCTGCCAACTTGTTTAGTTTTTCAGACTTTGCTAGGAAAAATTTTGAAAAATGACAAATTTAAATCAAAACTCCAATTGCTACAAATATATGTGATGAATAGCTTCACATCAAACATAAATAGTTTTTAATTTGAAGAAAACAATTGAATCCTTAATATCATGCCTACTTGCCATATATGGTATTAAAAATAAATACTGCATTTTTTTATATGAACCAGAAGTTAAAATCCGTTCCTACTTTCTCTTGATAAAGAATGAAATTAATAAAATGTGTTAATAGATTAATCATCTTAAACAGTCAAATTTGTGACGTGAATTTTAAGCTCTACAATGATAAAAAAAGTTGAATAAATAAAAGAGAATGCGTGCGAATATTCAAGAGAATAGGTAGCTGCAGCCGTATTATATTTAAATGTAAGAAAAATGTTGCTTAATAAGGGATCTAATATAAATTCGTCACAAGAATATAATTAAGGGGAATCTTTAATTCACTTAGAAAGAAGTCTGTATTATTCAATACAGAAATTTGATCCACCAGAGTTAATTAAAACAATTTATTTAGAAGTTTCGATGAGAAGTAAATTTTTATGAAGAAGTTTCTTTCAATAAATATTCCTTTCCAATTTTTAAAACCGATTAATCAAGTTATATCTTACTCATATTATATACGAAAAAAATGCAATGCATTTTCTCACTTCAACTTTCAAGGTATATAGGAGCTAACAACCAGAAAATTGGATGAAGTGAATGCAGGGTTGTGAAAGGGGAACCACGTATGTGCTGCGTTTTCGTAATTCAAGATCTTCTGCCAAACTGTAGTACTGTTTATCCCAAACAGCATTATAGCACTTCCCTACTTACTAGCACTTTACTAGTTGCCTAAAATGTTCCGGAATAAGTGTTAAAAGAAAAACACACAATGACAAAAATTAAGTATTTAATAGATAAGAAGTAATATATCACAAATAGCATAACACAGCCATAAACATTAGAGTTGAAATAACAACGTTTTAATATCTAGCGCTCTGTGAAGTGCGCAATACCCTTGTATTGCTGTAATAAATGTTAATCAAACTTTTTTTTGCGAAACATTTCAATTTTAATGTTTTATTTAATTTTATTCATTCGGTGCTGTATAAAATATTGTTTAAACTGAAAAAATTGTTTCAAATATAAAATTAACCAATATACCAAAGTATTATTTAATACATACATAGCAAGACCAAAGAATGGATAGAATATGGTCTCACATTCATTACTTTTAACGACGATTTTATTATGGAAACTCTTTAGCATATTTGTTCCCTTAGACCTTTTTCCTCTTAGTATAAGGAAGAAAATTATTTAAAATATGGTGGAAATATATTTTATTCTAATATTTTTTTAACAAAATATAAAGTTCATATTTTTTATATTCATGCAGTTTTTAAAGGCTGTTAATTGAAAAACAATTACTTCCAATTTGAATGAAAATGTTCAATAGTAATAAAAATATTTTTCTTTATTTTAAGGTTAGTGATAGGAAAGATATATCACTAACCTTAAATATGCAGCGAATTTTTTTCAATTATCAATTGTAATTAGTAAGGTTGTTCGGCTGTAAAAATCATTGTACTTCCACTTTGAACAAGAATTTGCAATAGTGATAAGGGTATTTTTCCATATTTAAAAATATAAGTGCTAGAAAAGAATATGCACTGAAAAAGGTTTTTCATCTTTCAATAATTGATAATTGAAAGATAGAAATTTTGTTGCATGCTTTTCATGTCAGTCGCGCATTTATTCCTTAAAAGTTTTTCTACATAAATTTTAAAAGTTAAAAAATACAATATTTTAAGTATAATTCAGTGAACAAAGCAACATTAAACGACATAAGAATCGATGCGTAATACTAAAAACCTTAATATTTGAATGGGAATTTGAATACTATTGAAGCGTAAATTGTAATAATCTGAAATAAGCTGCGTATTTTGGCAACATACTTCACAGTTCATTTAAGGGAATTATATTGAATCGAAGTTGTTCAGGTGGAAAAAACGCGTCTTCATCCTAATAGCATCTAAGTAATCAATGGTAACATTTAAAGATTAAATAGATATGACTTATGAATCAATATAAACTTTATAACATGAAATTTATATTAAAAATATATATCACATTTTCAATTATCTAGATAATGTGTCTTCTACATTTTCCAAAATAATGTATGAAATAATTTTAAGGAAATCATATATATTACATTAATTATTTAAGTTGCTATTAAGTTATTAAAATTATTTAACTCGATTTCTAATATTTATTCTGGAAAATCATACATCATTATAAAGTAAACAAAAGTAGAGTTTATTTGATTTCGAAAAGATTATAAGATTTATAACATTTAATCGTGTTTTACTTAATTGTTAGTCTAGAATGCGCTTATTGTGGGTGCATTATTTATTCTAAATGTAAATCCGCAAACTTCCTTTGTAATTTCCTTTATTCCCAGATTACTAAATTCTGAAGGTTTTGATTTTTTTCCCCGACTTTATATATAATATATTTTTTATGTCATACACTTTTTTAGTTCATATATACCCAACCTGTCTAGTGGTTAGCGTAAATGACTACGGATGGGGAGGACCTGGGTTCGAATCCCGGCTCGGACATGGATGTATTTTCTCTCTCTCTGTGTTTCTCGTCATTTTCTCAGATGATGGATGAATGTGTCCCACCCTATAAACAGGTTTGTGGTGGTGTGGCATGGGCGATGCTACTCGCACCTCCGTTACTTGGTTCACAGCTGCCCACCGGGTAAACATAAAATGAGTAGCAGTTTCCGGCCTGGTTGCGGCAAAAGGGCATATGTACTTACTTGCTCAAGGGTGCCCGCCATTAAAAATAAAATAAAAAGTTCATATACAAGCCTTTGAAACATTGAATTACATGTCTAACCCATTCACATCAATATTTAATAAATAAAAAAATTGTTTCAATTATCTCGTCCTTCAATCAAATTTTTAAATCTAATAAAAAAAGTTGATGCAATTTAAAATAAACTTTCAACAAATAATGGTTCTCGGTAAATTCAGAAAAAATTTTCTCGTTCAAAATATAATTAAACATCAATTACTTCATAACGATAAAAAATCCATATAAAATTTCATCCAACTGTCAAATCTAGTTTTCATACCTCCTTTTAAATGAAATTTCTCAATTATTGCTCTCAATATTCTCAAATGTTCTCGAAACGATTTTATGTTTATTCAATTGCTTCCACTTCTAATGTCGTAATAAATAGAAATTACAAAGTTATAAAGTTTGCATCTTATTTAATATATTTTAAAATGAACGTGGTCTTAAATACTGTTTTAAATTTCCTTTCAATAATTTTAAGGAATTTAAGTATGACAATAAAAATCAATTTTTATTTTAAAACATTTAAAATTCGTTTTAATTAAGAACTTTAAATTTTTATTAAGTTTCATACTAGAAATTTTTACAAAAAATTTAGAAGGATTTGAAAATCTTTCACATTTGTATACGAAAAAACTAATTGAATTCAATATAACATTTAACAGTCAGAACATAAAACACAAATTGATATGAAACCGAAGAGATAAAATTAGATAACAAAACTGCAGGAAAAAGTATTTACGACAAATAATTTTTCCTATTCTTACAAGTACAAGAACGAAATAAAAATAAAAAATTATTCACATTTAATTATGGAACATTTTTTACCGAACGGAATAAGACTATTGGGAATTTTAAATGAGCTCAACTAAATATCTCAATTATTATTAATGCTCATTTTAGTTAAAAACACGTAAAATAATCTCATCCCATTCAATATTACAGGTATTTCTTAATTAATGCGTTAACTTACTATTTGTGAACATGAAACATAGTTGATATAGAAGTATTAAAAGACACAATTAATATAAATCAGAAAACAAAAGTGTGGGAAAAAGTAATTACGACTGTAAACAATGAAATTGAAATTTAAAAAAATATTCATACTTGATTTTTTGACTTTATTTCTCCAAATAAATCAATATTAAGAATTTAAATCGTGTTCTAGATAAGTTCAATTTATATACATAAGCTGCTTTTAGAGATAAATCAGTAATAGAGGACAAGAAAAATAATGCATGAAAAAAAAATGTCTTATCTCATTTAAGAGAGATTTCAGGAAATTTTTAATTAATTTTATCTTATTATTTTGTTAAATCAGATAACAAAATTATCTCTTGATTAATTTAAATATATAAATATTTCAAAGTAGCCCTATATATTAAGATCTCATTTCTTCCCAGAAACATAAAAATGTGTAGGCAATTTTCCAAAAATTCTTAACTCTGCTCAAGAAAGGCAAACGATTGAATTCAAAGTTCAAAATAGAAAATAACAGAAAGGGTTAAAGATTTGACCATTTCCCACATGTATTTTGCAAAATTTCAACTGAATCATTTCTTTTATTTTTTAAAATTTAGTCTGACTTTTTTTTATATGAATCAAGGCAATTTTCCGAAAGTTCTAAATTCTGAGTAACAAATGAAAACGATTGAACTCAAAATAACGAAATAGAAAATAGCAGAAAGAGTAAAATATTTGACCATTCTTCACGTGTACTTTGCAAAATTTTAAATAAATCATAATTTTATTTTTTAAAAGTTCGTCTTACTTTTTTTTTCTATGAATCATGTTTTATTTTTTATTGTGTTATCTTTTAACGATGAAACCAAAGAGGGAATTAATATACCCCACAATTCATTCATTGTTATGCTTGGTCTTTTTCTATCAAAATGAAAAAATAAACAGAAAAATTAATGTCTTATGGTTATTTCTTCATTTTAGTAATTTAAATTATAAGCAAAATGAAAAATAGTAATGTAAAAATAACTTTACTCTTTAGTTAAAAGCAATTTTTGAAGTAAATCTTAAAAAACAAATTTCTTGCAGTGAAGAAGTTTAATTTGCTATACATTTAAAATAATGAGATCAATCCCATAATAAAAAATTCCTCCATAAAAAATTTTAATGATAAGAAAAATAGAATTGAATGAAAAGAATATGTAGTCCAAATAAATAAAATAAAATGTTTTACGAAGTCTTATCTCGTTTCGCATTTATTTCTTAGTTTCCTCGTAATGTATTATTTTTTATATTAACATATACCATTAAATCTTCTGCACAAATATACCATATATTTATATAATAAAATATGTATAATATTATACAGTTTGGTTATTCATATACATGTATAATATGTGTATTATAAATTACGGGTTCAATTTGTTTGTGCTACAGTTAAAACTTGTGTACTTTACTTTAAACCCGCTTACAAAACATCAAGTTTGCTCTAGCTTCGGTTAAATAGTTCGTGCATTTGAATCTCACCTAGGATTTGAATGTTTGTAATAGTTCGCTTTTAACTGTAGGCTTCTTTTGTGCAAAAATTATCCATTGGGCAACAAGCAAACTGAACCATTTATGAATAAAGATTAAATATTTGAAAATTGTATTCACGCGTTACTTTTTTTTTTTCAATAGAAATGAACATTTGAGTTATTAAGAGGTCATTTATTCATAAAAATGTTTTTTTTTTTTTTTTTTGGGAGCATTAGAATAAAAATTAAACAGATCAATGTATTCTTGAAAGCCGGTTGATGGCTAAGTGGTTAGAGTTCCTGAATCCTTGGTTCTTGGTCCTCGAGCTTGGTTTTGGCAAAGTTGCTCTATACTCTCTCTCTCTGTTTCTTTTCCTTCTAGCATGATGAATGAATAGGACTCACCCTATAAACGGGTTTGTGGATTTGTGGCGTGGGTAATACTATTCACCTGAATGACTTGGTTCACATATGTCCACCGGGTGATGATATTTATCATCACCCGGTGCAGTTTCCGGCTTTGTTGAGGAGAATTATTAGTTATCCAGTGCCCCACTGTTAGAAAAGTAAATATTCTTGAAAAAATCCATAAGTTTTTTCTTTTAAAATAGCCTTTATTAAATAAAATTCTTATTTTAGCCATTAAATATTTTAGTCACATTTTTTTTTTCAACTCGAATTTTTTCCATTTGAAAACAAGACTTTGAATAAGAGTTTCCTCAAAGCACATTATTTTTATTTATATAAGGCAAATGGATGACCTAAGACACGATTTTGAAGTCCTAAACTTGATATAACACACATATGATAATTTTTAATATATCTCGATATTTTAATTATGAATGAAAATTTACGTGTTTATTTGAATTATTTAATTACATTAAAATACATTGACTTATTTCATATTTAAAATTTTTCATTCAAAAGCATATTTTATTATTTAAAATGTCTTCAAACACCAGGCCGAAATTATGAAACTTCTATCTTCGATCGGAAAGGTTTACAAGAATGTACCTTTTTTCTACATGACACTCGCGCATTCTTTGCTCCCTTTAGAGATTTTTTTCATTTTCCTTCAGAAATATTATTTCAGTTATTTTTACATTTTACACGCTGATATTAATATATAATTTATATTTTGAATAATATATGCATGTTTGTATTTATATATGTATATAAGATTAACTAAATTTATCGCATTAATTTAACTTAATTATTAATTTAGATTGGACATTGTAACGATCCAGTTTAAGTACTTTGTTTATAATTAATTTTTGGAAATTTATCTTCATTTCATCTGAAAAAATGGAGCAAATCTTAAAATTTGGAGAGGATGACGAATTCAGTATTAGTTCTGAAAAATTACTCTGAAATTACAGGAGTAAAACTATCAATAAAATAAGTAGGTTATTGTAAAAAGCAATATAAAAAAATAGTTTTTCGAAGAAAATTTGTCTTCTGAAGCTGTAAAGGTTTGGGGAATGACCTTTATTATGTTGAGACTTTATTTCCTAACATTTAAAAAGATCGTATAATAGTTAGGGTCAGCTTTTTTATCTATAATATCATTAATACAAAATCACTGTCTTTATGTTGATATAGAACTTTTAAATTTGATAGACTTCTGAGAAGTTTGCCATTTACTATGTTTATGTTTCTTCCTAAATTTTTTTACTTTAGTGCCAAGTGTAAATTTAACACATATTCATTATTCTCATTTCATATTCATTATTCACAATTTCATTATTCTTACATTTACTTGAATGTTCCATAATATGTACTATTTGCTAACTTTTCTGATACTCTTTCAGATCGTGTGTAGTAGGAATGTTTCAAACTTCTTAGTATTGTTACCAGACACTATTCTGAGAAATAATCTATAACAGAACACACACACACGCATATATATATATATATATATATATATAATCTTGAAATGACCACAGAAAATGTAGCCTATTGTTAGACCTCAAAGTAATCACCATCGGTATCCAGCACTTTCTGCCAACGTGTCTCCATTTGTGCAATCCCCTTGCGCTAAAACTCGAGGGTTTTAGACGCAAAGAAGTCTCTAAATGCTTGGCGTAATTCTGCTTCTTTAATGCAGGATTTTCCCCGATGATGATTGTCCAGGAAATGAAACAGGAATAATGGAAGTATCTAATAGTGAAAGGTCAGGTGAGTAACTAGGGTGGCACAAAGTCTTTTAACCAAGTTGCTGTTTGGTATTCCTGGCCACACGCATGACATGCGGCTTCACGTTATCATCCAAGAACAGTACACACTTATTATTAAACAATGCTGGCTTCTTCTGTAACAATTCCTGTTGCACATGATCTAATTGCTGCGTGTACAGGTCAGCAGTAATATCCGTCTGAGTGAGGTCCGATCTCATAATGAACCACTTGATTACTAGTCCACCAGACACAAAGCATAATCTTGAGTTGGTACATAGGGAGTCTTGCTAATCTAGCTGGGGGGAAACCCAATGTTTGGAATACTTGAAAGTGTTATACAGAACACACTTTTTTGTCACCATTCATCATTCGATGGAATATGGTTTCGCTACGGTGACGAGAAAGCAATGATGAACAGGCTGCCAATCGTTGTTGTTCATGAACTTTCAACAGTGTGTGAGAAACCCACTTGCTCAGCCTGTACGTCTTACCTAAGCGTTGCAGATGAAGTTTAACCATTTCACTGAAAATGTTAAATTGTCTGACAAGTTCATCACATGTTTGACTATTGCCCTCCTCAATGGCTGCCTGCAGGGCCTCGTCATCCAAAGCCCGTGTCTATTCCCTGCAAGCTTCATAACAGAGGAACAAATCTCTCAATTTGAATATTTGAAACCAATGCCTTGCCGTACGTTAATATACAGCAATATCCCTAAACGCTTGACATATTCGGCGAATTGATACAGCAGCTGATAATCCCATTTTGAAGTCGTAAATTAAACAACACCGAACGAGCTCCTTCGACACGTACATTTCTCTTCGCGCACGAGTTACAACTGATGAATGTGCCCGATGGACCAGCTTTTATAATGATCGATATTCCTACTCTCGTCTGACCGATGTATCAATTACTCATACACTAATTTGCGTACTTATTCTCAGTCCATTCCATGGGAACGCGAAAATGTCATAAACTTTCTTTTTTGCCTTGTACATATATACATGTTGAATGAATGTTTCTCTTATAGTTTATTACATTAATCACATAATCTTTTTAATATATAATTGTAGACATATCACATAGTTATCACATTTTTCTTTTTACTTGATTTTGTTTTACATGGTGTTAAGTTTTACGTGAGTAAAATGAAAGACTGTTGTATTTGACTCATTTTCTAAGCAAAAATTAAGTCAATTTTATCAAACGTAGCATTTTCATTCACTTCTGGTACGATTCAGAACTCGAGACCTCTAAATCAATTTTAATTCAGGTGTTTGGCCCACCTTCCAAACTTTCTTTCTTCACTATCAGAATGTAAAATATTTTTAATTGCGTATTTCGCATTTCTCAGACCATTAAAATATGCGTCCCTCAGTTATATAATAATTTCAAGCTAATAATAACTAAAACTCAGCTAAACAATAATTACATGTATTTAAAATATTATAAGGAATAAATTAATATGCTTTAAATTTTGACATATGATAATTAATCATTGCAGGTAATCGAAAAATGTAATTATCACTTAATTTTAATTTTTTTCAAAAAATTTTACTTGTTCCAAAACACAGTATATATACAAGCCAGTTTTTAAAACTTGCATGTTTGAAGAGAAACATTTTGCTTAAATCCTAGCAAAATTTTAAACTAAAAACACTGACATAATAAAATTTGTTCTAAAATTCGAATTTACTTTCCTCTACTTCAATAGTCAACGCTCACACAATTTCTTCGAGAAAAATGTTTCTGATGCTGAATAATGAATGTTGTTTGTACCTTGCATTATTTATTAATGATAAAGGCTAAAAAGAAGAATTTTTTAACATTTCCAAAGACTCCTTAAAAACAAAATGAAGTGAGATTTGAAAACTTTTTAGTGGTAAAGTACTTGTCAATACATTTCTGAAGAAACATTCTAAAATAAGAAAATTGGTTTACTTGATACTCATTACATTTTCAGAATCCAGTTTTCAAAAATGTTAAGCTTTTACGCATTTTTTCAAAACAACCAATTTTTCTTATGGTTCTCTTTAAAAAGTAAAGCCGTGGTCAAATTGTTGACTAAAAAATATTATTGACTTAGAAATTTCATGCTTCTTATACAACAACGAACTGAAGAATTATGAATGAAAAAAAGACGCATCAAAACATCAATGAGTATAAATGATTGTAAATAAAATCGTTAATTTATTCTTTTTGCTATGATTAATTCTGTCGTAACAGTCAACTAAAGGGGATCTCATCGGATTAGAAATTCCTTCATGAAAAAGAACTAAAGAATTGTGAGTGAAATACAGAGGCATCAAGACAACTTCTTCAATGTGTTTAATTTGTTACATTTAAAATCATTTGTTTATTCTTTTTGTTATGATTAGTTTTCCATAACTATCAACTAAAAGATAATCTTATTGGTTTAAAAACTTCTTTTAGAACTTTACACGATAATGAACTGAAAAATATTATGAATGCATCATAGGCGCATCAAAATATAAGATTTATAAGTGCATGATTGAATATATTTAAAGTAATAGATTGTTTTTGTTCATTCTTTTAGCTGTGATTAATTCTGCTACAATAAACAAAATACATAGCTGGATTATAGTGAGTTTCATAAATAAAAATTAGATTTATTGATAAGAAATCTAATTTATAAATTAAGATATGTTATTAATTCCCAAGCTCATGTATA
>JAPDSC010158694.1:0-23410 GCA_026290005.1 Latrodectus geometricus
ATTTTAATTTTTATATGTAATAAAAATGGAAATCGTTAATCAGTAAATAGTTATATAGCGCTGTAAAAGGAAAATAGACTTTATATAGTTATATTGCGTTGTTATATCGAAAACTTATTTTAAAAAAATCTTTCCATAAAGATTCTAAGAGCTTAATATTATAAAGTATTCAAGGATATCAGAATTTCTACATGAAACATACTAAACTTATAGTGGCAGAACAATAAAACATCAATAAATAAAATGAAAATTCCACTCTTTATACATTCATTATATAAAAGTAACTATATAAAATTGATATAGTCATAAACTGATATATTTTTAATTATATATACTTCCTGAGAGTAACTACATATTCAATTAAAAAGTTGAGATCTCTCTGATAAGAATTTACAACATTGTATTAAAAAATTGAATAAAATAGCAAACAAATAAAACCCTTTTAAATATATTAAAAATTAAATGTGTGTTTGTACATAGAATATTTATTAATATTTCAAGGTTAAAAATAATACAATATAAGAAAATAAAGACGATATTAAACTGAGAAAATGTACTCTTATTGTAAAGTATTCACACAACATGTATTGCAATTTGTAGATGTATTTATGCAAGTATCCCACTGTATTTGTGAAGTTCTTAAATGATATTTTTAATTGGTGAGTCTACTTAATTAATGGTTTTACTTGTGATACATAGAAACAGTTCTTTTTATCCTTTCTAAAAATACTATTAATCATATATCTATTCATCTTGCGATAAATACAATTTTGCAATAACTTGAAAGACTTCATTCCAATTGGCCATTAATCTCCAACATCTATTTCGTTAAAATTCAAAGAGAGAAAGAGTCATTTATGTTTGGCATCTTGGGAAACAGAATTTTTCCAATCGTATTCTGTCAATTTTTTCTTCAATCATTATCATCTGTGTTTTAAGTTATGAAACTTGTATACTAGAAGTAATAACATTCATGCATCTTTAATTACTTCACAGTAAAATAGAAAATACTTCACCGTTAATAATGCAAACCTATACATGATTTATTTATAAAACAACATGAATTAATCATGCGTTAAAATGACTTCATTAAAATTAAAAACACAACGTCGGAACGTTTGACTTTACAGCAGATTATTAAGTTTGTTCTTTACAATGCCGATTTGTAAAATAACCATAACAATTGTGACATGCCAATTAAAAGTTTTAAGAACATTAGAAATATTCTGATGCATGCATTTCATTTTCATTTCTAGAAAATTCTATTGCCGAATTCTACTGAAATTTTGAAATTTTTGTTGATAAGACATGAAAATGGCAATAATTAATATAGTATTCCGGAACACTTTATTTAAGAAAAATAATATAAAACATAATGATATTTAAGAAACTGCTTCCAAAATATTCTGTGTGTCAAAAGAGTTTTATTATTTTCGAACAATTATATTCATTTACCCAAACAATTTTCTAACAACAAAGTTTATTCTGTAAGAAGAAATTTACTAAAAAATCTTCAAAATAAGGGGACACTCAGAAAATTTAAAGCTCTATTTAATTTAAATTTTTAATAAAAGTGTTTATATATTTGAAAGTATTTATAAAATATTTTTAATAGAATGTAAAAATCAAAATATTTTTACATTCTATCAAAAAATATAAAGTATATAAGACATAAGAATATGAAATATATTCTTAAAAAGCTAGTATAAAATAAAAGTAGTTAAACTGTATTAAAAAATATAATTTCACATAGATTATAACATTGCGATTTTCTTTACAAAGTAATTAAAAAAATTTGTTTACTATGTCATTTTTATCAAGACAATTTTAAAGTTCATTATATTCTTTTTTCAACAATCTTTATATCAAAAGATTAAAAATAACTTAGTAATATTTCTGAACAGAAATTATTTACAAACATTATATAAATAATGGTCGAAAATATCAAATATTACGCAATATAAATTCCAAAATATATATATAAAAAAAAACATTTAAGTATTCTGTAAAATAAACTATACGTGGACAAACAATGTAAGGCGAAAAACCTGCTTTTACAAATTCAAACAAAAAACAATGCTATTCCATTAAGTTTGAATAACGTTGTAGAAATTTAGTTTTAAATTTGAACAAGGAGTAAAAGAATTCAGATTTAAGAGAATTACATTTTCTCTAAATTATGTAATTCTAAGGAAAATCGAATTTTATTACTGTTGGAAGGTATTACATTCGCTCGATAATATGTATACAAAAATCACTTTGTATAATATATTTTCTAAGCAGATATAGGAAATTATTTCCAGAATAAATTATTTTTTATCCAGCTGACATCATCACAAATAGTAATAAATTTTGCAAGCTATTCAAAATATTGAAATATATATTAGATTTCCAACATTATTTATTTTTAATTTTCAATCAATCCAGTCTAATAATTTGTTTTATTGCACGTTATTACAATTCTTGATTTTGAATCTGCACCAAAATTTGATAAATTTACAATGATTTACTATTTTTAAATTGAAATTTTAAAAGAATATGAGATTGGTGGAAATATTATGTTAATTTCATAAACATTATATATTCCATTTCCTGTATCAAACTATAAATATAATCAAAATATAGGTTGTTTAGATAAAGATATCGATGCTAATAGATAAATACTGGTTAAAAAAGTTTAAGTAACATACTTCCTTTCTCAACTAGTCAGTTTTAAAATATAATTTTATTCTTATATAGGAAAGGATATGCAAAATAAATTTTCTAAACTTAAATACCAAAATGCTTTTAAAGATTATTTAATATTTTTAAAATGGGTTAAAAAATATTTTTTAATGAAATTTGTAATGAGTAATCTAAAATGCAAAATAAATCTATAAGAAAAATGTTAAGAATCATAAGAATTTACTGAATTATTCTAATATTTTGCCTTCTCTTACCTTTTTTGATAAAACTGCCGACGGAAGAGACAACATGTAAATGAAAACGATTTTTCTGTATTTTCGATGCCGAAAAAGAACTCAGCTGCCCAGTGTTAAACACCTGCTTTCATTCCAGAATTTCCTCATCCTCTCGACCCTCCCCCCTCAATTTACCCAAGGTCCCGACGAAGACCGATTGCTAGCCGGCGGTCATTTTTTGCTGCTCGGATGAAAATATATACTACTATCAGTTGCTCGTTTACGGAAAAAGTGAGGTCTTTCGCAACATTCGTTTGCAGATGGTCCGGTCGTCTGCAGGATTTAATATCGTCAGATAAGCGTAATTAAAAAGATGCCCTCTTTCATAGTTTGGCGAAACACATAAAAAAATATAATTTCCTACTTTTTCTCTTCATCGTCTGACGAAACGTAATAAGAACAATTCATAAAATAAAGAACTAAAACATGGTTAAAATAATACACATGTAAGGAAAATATTCAAATTTGTCCAAGAGTTAAATGCAATTTGAAATCTGTTCAAAGCAAAACCCGGTCAGAAACGAAATATATTTACCTAAAATTTTTAATTTCTGCAAACATTTCTTATAAAAATGTTTCGTGTTACAGTTGAGAATACAATAAATAAATGGAATTTTTGGAAATATGATTTTATTTTAACAGATATTTTGCTTAAATATTCGATATATGGTTTTAACAGAATTTTACTGTCATTGTGAAATGCTAAGGAGAAAATCTCGAAAGCTTAAAGTAATTATATATTTAAATATGAATATATTTAATTTAAATGAAAATCTTAAAACAGTTATATATTTTTAAAATATTAATCATTGAGAAATTATTTTCTCTAATATTAATTTGAGAAAATATATACCTCTCCCACACAGAAAGCAGAAATTATAGTTTTAGTGATTCTCCCAAAATATATTACAAGTAGCTGTATACAAGACATAAAGGTTTTTTGTCGTGAAAATAAAAGTCCACGATGTCTTCAACATGGGAATAACTTGCAAATGTAAGTAGATTTTCTGTTACTTTTAATTACTTTTTAATTGCACTTTTTTCAAAAGTTAATTTTTTATTCATGTAAATTTTTTTAAAGTTAATGAGAGGAACTTATGTTAAAGTCTTATAAATCAAGCTAAAGTTTTATTTCCTTTCATGGTTGAAATATTCATTAAAAATTATCATTTTGCTCAATTTCTATAGCAAATCAAATAATTCAATAGATAAAGTCAAAATATGGCATATCTTAATTCATTGATTATTTATTAAATTCGTCACTTTAATAAAAAAATGATAAAAAGAATAAAATTAAATTAGTTATTAATTGCATTATGTATTGCAATCAATTAAAAACTAATTGTATTGCATACTAAGTCAAACAACTGCAAACCATATGAAATATAAAATATATAATTTTGTAATGTATTAATAAAATGCAAACCGCCTTTTCAAGTTTTTTTCATAAAATACTAAATATTTATGGAATTTAATCATTTTAAGTTAATAATGAATTTATTAATCACAATTATTTTAAAAGATACAAACTCTCTCCTAATTAAGTTGTTTACTATAGTTTAATTCATGGTCAATTCCAAATTGAAGGTTAGATAATTTAAAAAGATGATTAGTTGAAACTAATTTGATTGTTCAATAATAGTAAAAAGTAACAATATTAATATTTATTAATTCATATTTCTATATAAAACATTTTGTCAGCTTAAACCTTAAGCTTTTGTTTAAGAATTATTAAAATTTATATTATTATAAAGTATTTCTCCTTAGTTAAAAAAACTGTAGAAATTGTTGAATTATAAATTTACAAAATTCTGAAGGTATGAATAGCAAAATTTTTATTTTATTGGAATATCCGTAAATTAAATTTTTATTTTTATGCAAAAAAGATATATCTTTATTGCAGTATATTAATAACGACTTAAATTATACAATTAAAAAATTATATTGTTAATGTATTAACTATTATAAACATGCAAATAAAGTATATTTCATTAAAGACTTTGGTAAAAAAGAATGTCAAAATATAATTTTTCGGTTGTATTTATAGAATAACCAAAAACATGCCCCTTTTCGTTACCACCATAACAAGTAATGCCGAAAAATATTATGTAATACATGAAAAATGTTCCAAATCATTTTTCGAATCAAGCTCTCTTCTTTAAAGGGATCTTTTATAACTTTTTTTTATTGAAGTGGACTGTTTTAGTGTTTATTTCCACATTCCACATAATTTTCATAAAACGAGAATTTTTCACTTTAAGTCGGATATCAGAATATTGTTACGACATGTAAGTCAACTTTTTCGAAAAATTAAAATATTTTCAGAAAAATAGGCTACAAATGAAACTTAGAGTAATACATATAGTTAATTTAGAAATCAAGCCTTTTTCCAAGACATTAAACTGAATTACTCTAAATTATTTGCTTTTGACTTTTAATATATTTAAAATGGAAAGAATTTAATATTGAACTTAAATCGTTAAAATGGAATATAACGATATTAAAAAATTCAAATTTTGAAACAGCAGTTTGGATAGTGAAAAAAACAAAAACTTCCGGAAGCTATCTAGTTTGATTTCTACTATATATGTACATTAATTTTAAATTTGTGGATAATTATGATTTTTAAAAGAATCCCACAAGAAATTAAGAAATTGCTTTTAAAAAGTAAAAAATACCTTTCATTCATCAAAATACTGAAACATCATTTCCTTCATTGTATTTAGTTATCAGAATATGCCTATTTTTACTAATCAGCAGTTGCGCAATACGCATTTAAGTCGTCTGCTTATAAAAGCATTTCTCAGCAAGCATTTAAAAATCGTTTGTATTCATTAACTGTTAAACATTTAAAAACTCTGCTAGCGCTTCTAGCTACTTATAAAAAAATCGTCTGTAACTCTGCTATAGACAGTCGATCTAAAAAAAAAAATATCTACTTGTATTTTTATTCTTGTATTGTGATTGTAGAGTGTTTTTTTCGTTTTCACGGATTGTTATTTTACACAGGTTTTCCTTAATTATTCCTCTCTGATGAATCATGTATTAGATAACTCGCGCTAATGATACGGGTTAATAAAGGAAGACTGCGAGAGGGCTCGTCAAAGTTTCGCACATCATATTTCGCAGGAATGCAATGCTTTCGTTCTCACAGTCTGGTGCACTGTCAAACGTGATTCGCCCTGAAAACGATCTATTTTTGATCGATCTCATCTAATCTCGTTATTGTTTCTCCATTGCATCGGATGGTAAAATGCTCACGTAGGAAAATCTCTTGTTCTTCTAATGCATTATGGGAAAGCAAAGTGACTGCCGATGTTATTGAGTCAGAATTACAATTCGGTTATAGTAGCTTACTGTGTCCGAAATTTCTCGGGCCTGTGCGTCAAGGACTTTCCCAAAAAATTATTGGTATCGATTCAGATTACGATGCGGAACTGGACGTCAGAGTATCGATTTCGTATTTTTTTTTCCATTTATTTCTGTATCTATCTGATTTTTTTCGCAGAACTTCGCAAATTAAAAAAAAATCAAGAACTTATTAGAAAATTGCCCTATGGAATGAGAAATTCATAACTCGCATCAAGAATTTCACACTTAGTGAAATCATACATTTCAAATTAATTAAAAGAATCCAGAATTTATTAAAAAACTGTGGTATGTGTGGAATGAGAAATTCATAACTCGTAACAAAAACTTCTCAGCCAATGAAATCAAAGATTTCAAATTAAAAATGTTTCGGAGAATTGCTGAATGGGAAGAGAAATTTATAGCTCACAACAAAAATGTCACTCCCTAAAATCAAATATAAATTGCCATATTTTTATTAAAACTAAAAAAGCGTTTTAGCAGAAATATATTTTTACAAATTTAATACGAAATTTTATTTCTCTAAACTATCTTAAAATGAAATAATTTCATAAAATTTTTAATATTTTCAATAATTGTGATATTATCAATTACCAATATATGTATTTAATTAAAACTTTATTTAAAATTTTTTTTATCAAAAATATCATTCTTATCACAAAAAGTAAACATTAATTAAAAAGATTAATTAAATTAAAAAGATTTTTCAAACAAATTTATTAACACAAAATTAATATTCATTCATAATTGAGCCAATTAATATTACAATTTATGAAATTAAAAAAATAATCCTTACATGATTAATTTTTTCATCATTTAAGTAATATGACTTTAATTCGAGTAAATCAAGTTTTATTATGTTTCATTATTTGCGATTTATATCCCAAAGGCAACAATTATATAACTTAATTAAATTTAATATAAATGAATCCTAACATTTTTAGCAATTGTAACAATTAATCACTGTCATTAAAAAGAAGTATAACTCACAGAAACGAAAAGCATAAAATATAAAAACAGAGCCCAAAAAAATAAATCAAGCTACAAATAACAAGTGGTCAGAAAAAAAAAAAGAAAGGCAGTTTTATTTGCATTCAATAGCCAAACACAAGCCATCTTAAAAGGAATAATTACTAAACACGAATATACATATTTTATGATACAATTAAATTAGAAAGAAGATTTACTGCAGAAGTAAAAAAAAAATTGCAATTCTAAAATATAAGAATTCCTAATGATGTCACCGTCATTTGGGAAACGTTAACACCTCGAGAACACTAATGTATGAATTTTCTGCATGATTTTTTTTCTCCTCCTTTTGAAAGAGTTATCTCTCTCTGTATTAATAATCCCATATATAACTGTCAAAATAAAAAGCGGCCCGAGTACTACTCTGTGTTTAAAGGAATGCCACACCGTAATTAAAATAGTGGCAGAAAATGATTTATTCTGAGCAGACGATATTTTTTTTAGCCATCCGATCGATTCTACCTGTCTGCAAAACATAAATTAATACTTATTGCTTGTCACAAGGAAAAAAAGCTTGTTGCATAAATAAAGTGAGTCTTTTTTTAGCAATGCCAAGTAAGAAATACATATATTGAATTTTTTTTTAATTTTTAAAGATTTAAATAAGAGATAAAGTTACTATAAACTAGTAAAATATAATGTTTAATTTAGACATACTATTCAAAGTTGCTTTGGATATATTCCTAAAAGAAAACGACAGAATAAACAAAGGAAGTTTGTAATTCCAATGGCTCACAATCTCTCCCCCCCCTATTTTTCTTTGCATGATATTTTCTGTCCTATTATGATACGACGAATCACATAATTTAATGTAATAATTTAATGATAAAATTATTAAATTTATATTTATTAGAAATGAAACAAAAGGTAAATAATTCTCAATATAGTAGTATTATATATAACAACACGTTTACATATATATTTACATAAATAAAAGTAATATACAGGATTACATGGTTGATCAAAACTTAAAACAAGAGGTAACAAATATTTTGAAAAGCAATTTTGGATTTTCATTTTTAATTGATCATTATCATGGAATTATATTAAATGAAACGATTTTCAATCTTACTAATAATTAAAATTTTATCATACAAAATGATCCAGTTAACAATTTTATATATGTATATAGTAAAATTCCTTATGAATAATAAGATTTAAAACTCTTTTATACTTTCATAATTGTAAGCTTTGTTTACTTTAATAACTTTATTTCAGATTACACGAACACACTTTGATCCACTTAAATTATAAATTATTATTATTAAATTATTAAAAAAAATAACAATATCAAATATGTAGATGTATATAAAACTAAAATAAAAATATTACTCATTTCAAATATTAAGTAATATTATTTTGTAAATTTTTTTCTACTTTTCCAAGAATATTTCTGCAGTTTGATAATGTTTCAATCAGAGTTAATATTATAGTCATGTGAGTGAAAGAAAATAAGATTAATTTATTAATTATAACTATCACCACAGAAACAAACATTTGCAAAGGAATTATGACTGTTGATTTTCTCAAATGGATGGTGTTTCAAATCTTGAATAGAATTTCTGAGGAGGTGGTCCTTTAATTAAATTGCGAGCAGGCGAAATTGAATTCCACAACTCTTTCTATCAAAACTAAGTTAGGCGTGAAAATAGAGACCGAACTAATTGGAAATCACCTGCTTTCTCGTTAGCAAACGAAACAGCTATAATACTAAAATTAAATTTGAAGCAGACGTCTTCTGTAGGGCATTTTAAATTTGAAAATTCGTTTCGGAATTTCGTATAATGCACCTGAAAATAAGAATTGTGTTAGTAGATGTTTACGTTTGCCTCTGCATTTGTTGCACATACTCTAATAAAGTTAACTAAACTGTGTTCACTGTAACTGTGTTTAATATAACTGTGTTGTATATAATGAATTATTTTCATTCGCACAAGATGATACTTCACTATATGAAATAAAATATTATTTTCCTAGAATAAAAGCACAGATAACAAACGCATCCTCAATTTGTCAGTCATTTCAAAACGATATTTTTCTTAGTGGTGCCATCCAGTGAAAAACTTCAAAATTAATAGATTAATGAAATTTTAAAGAAAAAATAAGTTAGCAGTAAATTTTTCTATTGAAAAGAATAATAAAAAACGACTTTCTAAAAAAAATGAACTTTTTATAATTGGAATTTGGAATTTTTCAAATCTATGGCATCAACTGAATCAATACTTTTGTCCAGAGGATTGATTGATGACCATAAGCCTTTTTTTTGTACATTAGCTTACTCAAATATTTGAGAACATATTTCATTGATTTTGTAATTTATTTTTTATGGACCATTAAATTTTCGTTTCGAAGATCTATTGTTCCCAAACCAAAATTCAAACTAAAAACATTTTTATATTTGAACAATCATTACACAATAAGCACTCTTGTTGTTGAATTATACATTTTGATATTTTCTTTATGTATTTTTTAAATGAATAAATAATAGTATTAAAGTTTTGATGAGCTGAAACATATTTTGTTATAAGACGAAAATACTTTTTAAAAATTTAACTACTCCATTAAACCTTAAGTAGTATTGCATTTTTTGTCTTTTTATAAGCAATTTTATTTCTAATGGAAAGAGAAAGTCATCATCAAATATCAATAAAAACAAAATGTTTTATTTATTTTAAAATATCCTCAGCATTGAAAAATTTAAAAACTAAACCGATTAATAAAGCCATATTTGTTTTATTAGGTTTTAAACTCAGAGTTATACAATTAAATATTAAAATATTCTACAGAAAGATTAGCAATGACGAAATAAGAGTGAAGAAAATATAATACTACTGTTTCCCAATTTTTCTTAATTGACTGCAAGGCTTGGACTTAGAATATAATCAATTATTACTATTACATTATTTATATGCATGTAATTTTTTATCTATTCTAAGAAACACAAACAACACGTAATGCGTCAAAAACATATTTCCTTGTAATATAAAATTCCATATTATATTTGGACTTATAATTGCTTATATAATCTTTCTTATTCGGCACATATAATAAAAATTGAAAATGTAATATACGAAAAAAATGTTAACGTCTATATTTTCTCCTTGTGTGAATAATGTAAGTCATAAATAAGAAAAGGAGCTAAAGAAATTTTGATTTGTTCATATTGTGAGATATATTAGAATGTGTATATTCTGGTCATATTTTTAACCATTAAAATTATTTCAACAAATATAACTTAGTTCCTATCATTTTCAATATTCGTTTGAAAATATAAATGATTGACTAGTAGAAATTTATTTCTTTAAAATATAAATTTTAACTAATTGTAAGTGAAAGTACTTATAATGGACAAAGTAAAAGTGCCACGACAACTCAATCCTATAATATGATTTAAGGTGCAGTTATGAATTTTAAAAATTATTTCTTGATTCATATTTGAAACTCCTGGAGCTTCAAATTACAATTTTTTCTTTCTAACAAGCTATAATTAAAAAAAAAATGTCCTCAATCCAACAACCACTGTTAGTTTAGGGTAAAGTAATAAATAAGATAGAAATAAAAACTGATTCGTGTCTATTTTAGCAGTTATTTATGCCATTAGATGATATAACGCAGTCCCCATTTACTTTCAAATAATATAAAAGGTAAATGTACCCAAGAATATTTTCAGCATCTTAGATTTAAAATAAAGATAAAATTTTTCTTTAAACGGGCATTTGATTTACTTACTTACAATACCTTTTAAATTTAATTTACAGTTTAAAAACACTATAATGAAAACATTTATCTTAAGGAAAACTTTGAGGTTTCCAGAAAAGGTTTCGGAGCAAAAAATACTATGTTGAAGTGAAAAGTCATTTTTAAAATGTCGAGATTAATCATATTTTAACTTGCTTAAAATAAATCGTTAAAAACTTCCGACCTAATCGTAAATACTATTTTCATTAAATGTTAAAAAGAAACTATTTATATGAAAACGGAGCTTTATACAGTATTATCTCATCGCCTACGTGAAGTTTAAAATGCATTAATATGCATGCAAGATACCAGGGGTCAATTATGAGTCAATTTCCAACATGCCCACATTTAACATGAGGGCCATAGGCGTTGTAATTACATAGAAAAAACGAGAGACAGCCGTTAAATTATATATATGGGACACCTTTATTTTACTGAAATAGTATAATTTATTAAACAGGGAAATAAAAATGGATGGCGAAAAAAATGCGAGCTATAATTTTTCTCATTTTAATTCACTTTTTTTGTTGTTTGTTTTTGACTTTTCAAAACATTCGCGGTTTCTTTTTTTTTAATGTTTTTCGCTAAAAGATATTGAGATTAATGACTCGGAGATTCCTTTTTATAATAGGCAAGTGATTCTGTGCCCACTTGCAATAGAAGAGTTAAGATTTTCCAGAACGCCCATCTTCGGACAGGTAGTAATTTTCGCACGCGAGAAATTTCTCTTCTTCTTCTTTTGGAAGGAGAAGAAAAAGAATATTTTGTGTCTTCTCCAGGTATTATAAACCGTGTGTTATGAATGATGACGCTTAAGGTAAATTTTATAATTAAAATCACATTACCCTAACGACGTTTTATCATATTCGTTTTAATTAAAGATAAGTGAGAAATGCAAAAGCTGATATTATTTGGGGATTTTTTTATTGCTCGGTTGTTATATTGATCATTTGAAGTAGAGCATCTACAAATTTAACAGTTGTATTAATATCTTGTAAACTATGACGTAATATTCATTAGATAATTAAAGAGGATGGTACCGCAACTTAGGAGTTAAAAGTGGATATGAATAAATGATCTAAAACGCTTCTGGGAGTGAACATACAAATGTATTACAGAAGCCAAAATTAGTTAAAGGGAGAAAACAAAAATTTTTTAAATAATCTAACCTCATGCATCTCAAATTTTGCGATTGCTTTACCCAGTATCAATGCATATTTTCCCCTGCAAGTCACGTGGACACATATTCAACAAATAGTTTTAGTGTAACAACATTGCATAAAAGCTATATTAAAACACTTTAATTTAAATTATTAATAATTAAACTATTGTGATTAAAGAGCAACTTATTTTATAATTGTAGTTTTAATTTTTTACAAATTATTCTTTTTTCTATATATGTTTAATGTAATGAGTAAATGCATGCATTTTAAAATATATTATAAAGTATTAATCACAATTTCCTTCCAAATGCACATAATTATTTAATTATAAAATTTCAATTCTATTTGTAAAAAAATGATGCATCGGAGATGAAAGCAAAATAATCCTAATGTGCTAGCACAGCTATATACTGACATTTGATTTTTAAAAATCGATTATTGATGGTAAGTAATATTGATGGTAAATCGATTATCGATAATATAATAGACAAAATACTCATCACATGAATACTGATAACAGAGTACATAGATTGAAATATAAATATTTTAAATAACAATTTATTTTTATTTAACATTAGTAAAGATACAAATGATTAAAAAGTTTAGAGGGGGAAAAAAACAGAATTCTATTTTATATTTAAAAAAAGCTAGATAAACATTTGAAATTATTAAAAAATTAGAAAAAAACTTATAAAATTTCAAAATAGTTATATTAAAATAGTTAGTTAAAAATTGTTAGAAATTATAAGCCATTTTAGAGTTGTGTCAATTTCAATTTATAATAAACCATATAATAAGAATTATATATACATAGCTTTCTTGGAATACCAGTACTTTTCTTCCCTTCTAATTGTTTTAAGAATTGAAAAGTATCATAGACGAATAAAATAATCAAACTCACAGTTAAAACTACTATGATTTTGATATTTTTAAGAAAAATATAGAATTGAGCTTATATTTGGTAAAAATCAAAACAGAATTTTTTTTTTCTACGTTGGCAAAATTAATTTTTCCTTTTTGAAGATAATTTTAAAAAAATATATTCAGAAATATTTACAAAGTTTTAAAAAAATTTTACAAATATTAATAATTACAATACGTTTTTACAAATATTAATAGTTACAAATATTTAATTTTGACTAAAACTTTTATTCATTAACAAGAGTGTTAAAAGATTAAATATGAAATTATTTAAATAAATAAATCATTTTTCAAAATAAGTTTAGACAATAAATGTATGGATTTTCTTCTCCAACATTACTTAAAAAATATGTTAAAATTATGCTAAATAAATTTTTTTGCTTATAAGCGTGAATTTATTTAAAAAATTATTTAATATATGTATCCACACAATTATTTTAACTGATTAAACATTTCATTTTGAATAATTCGTGAAACATTTCAAATTCCTATGACGATAATTTCCAGTTCAAATAAAAGAATTTATTTTCAAATTAAAAATAAACTGCATAGTTATTTGAACTTATTTTAAAATTTATTTCCGAAAATAAAATTAATGGAATAGTTTAAATGGAGTTTTAAACATTAACAGACTGAATTTAACACCTTAAAAAATTTTCAAGAATTTGAAATTGTTCTTTAAAACTTTAGCTATTCATAATCTTAAATTCACTGACAAAACTAGCTCAATTTTTGATTATTTGACATTATTTTCGGTTAAAGTTCAAGATATCTGTATGTATCCAATTAAACAAAGATATATCATTTGAATTCATTATAAGATAAATTGAGAGTAATATAAATGTATTATAGACGCATTTCATATAATAAATTAAAAAAATTGTATATCTTAATCTCAAGCAAAACATTTGAGTCTGCTTAAATTTTATTTTCAGTGTTTGTATACGATTAAGTTCTTTTTATTTTGAAAATTGTTTAACAAAAATATAAATTGCAATCATTTTGCTTTAACAAGCTGAATATATTTTTTTTATGTTCACTCAAACAGCAACTTGGGTTAGTGATCAAAATATTCGGAAATCCTTCCTTTATAGAATAACATAAAAATTTTCTGTTGCCGATCCTTGGGGTGAAGGCGGGGATCCAGAAGTTGTCCTCTGAGACCTTACTTCTTCATCTTCAGAAGTTGAGGTAGCAATTTCTTCTAGTTGCGGCTTCATCACGATTTCGTTTAGCCCATGCACCCGTGCGTGTGGAAGGGTAATTGATAATCGAAGCTGAGACGCGATAGGTCAGCAGTAGGGGAGATACCGAATAAATTAGTGGTGCGATAAATTTGCATCGTGAGACTCTTTTTATCGTGTGCCCACCCCCCTCCTCGAGAAATCATTAATATTTACCTGCACGCCTTTCACGCATAAGCTAAAATAAAGGGGCGTCACTCAAGCTACTTCCAGCGCTAGATTTGCATCGAATACCGCTTTTCGCTTGATTATTTTGGGCCAGTTGGGTGATGCCTCGAATATAATTACATCGACTGCCCTTCTATATGTGTGGTGTGCTGAGACCAGAGTAATATAATTTCTTGAGATTACATATAATGCATTTATATAATTATACAAAGTTTTAGAGATAAGAATTGAAATAATGAAAATGTCAAAAAAATACAACAGAAAACTGATTGAAAAATAACGCGTAAACATTTCAGACATCACTACTTCTTCTTCAATTTAAATTTTCATCCTTTTATTTATGTCAGTTGATTTACTGTGTATGTATTCTCTCTCTCTCTCTCTCTCTCTCTCTCTCACACACACACACACACACACACACATATATATATATATATATATATATATATATATATATATATATACCAATTTATTTTACTGATTATAAAAAACAATGCTTTTTTTTCAATTTACAAAAGGTTTCTCAACTGCACTCCTTTTATGGTTATGAATAAATAACTGATTTAAAATGGGTTCGTTAATTAAATTTAAAATGTTCAATATATGCATAGTTGCAAAAAATGAAGAAAATATATTGCATTGTTTTCTTATGGTAGGAACTCAAACATATTTATACAAAAATACAATTATTTTTCACATTAGACAATTAACGAAGGACACGAGCATAATACTAAAAATATAACGACAAGAGTATAATTCTAAAAAATACGAGACTGAATTAAAATCAGTTCAAGGCTCCTCAAAATCTATGGCCATTCACCTCGGGTTCAAGCTTAGATTGACATGATAAAAATCATGATACCATTCATTTTCTTATGAGTTTAAAATATTACAATCATGGTTGTGAAGCCATAAATTCATAGAGTTATCAATTTTCATATAAAACATACTACTTTTTAAATTTGAAATGTTTATGAAATAATTTCTAACCTCGTAAGCTTAAAGGACAAGATATGATGTGCTGCACAAATCCATATGTTATAATAATATGAAAATAATGTGGTAATCTATTAATCGATGTTTCTTGAATGTTACTTCTTATATTTTGATCATATTTATAAATCCGATCAAAATTTAACACAGCAGTTATTTGAATCCCAGATTGGATCTAAGGAAATCGGTCATTTTTTTGTGGGCATCATATCTAATTAAATAGGGAATCCACCCACAATTCCTCTCACGCAAAAATTTTAGAAATTTCAGATTAGATATATGAGTTGTACAAAAACAAGTTGATATTTATTTCTCTGTAATTTTCAAATCAAACTTGAAATTCTAACAAAATGACATGTTCGAGTGTCTTTATAGGTTGCATCCCAAATAGTGATGAGTGTGTCTTCAGTTTTATGTTAAAAGAAAAATACTGTCGAAAACCATGATTTTTAATAACAAAAATTTAAATGAATATTAATTTAAAAATAACACAATCATTGATCTTACTCATTCAAGAGATCTGTTTTTCACACGCAACTTTTATACATAAGACCATTCATACAAGAAATACTTAAAGAAGAAAAAGAGTAAAACTTCAGAAACATTTGCATATATCTTGTAACAGGAGCTGAAAATTTAGATTCAGCAAGACACATTAAGTTATTAAATTGCCATGACAGTTAAAGGTAATTAAATAAATTTTACTAATTGGATTTTTGAATTAAAGGCTTTTAAAATATTTGATGATAATACTAAGTTCAATCGAAAAAGTATTTATTTTTTTTTTTACTAAATTATAGGACTAGAATTAAATATGGAGGACCCTAGTGGAGAGAATTCTAAAGTATGAGTAGTTTTAGTTGACATTATTGTTACGCAGAAATAAGTACAACTTAAATCCAAAATCTATCTTAAATTATTTAAAATTCAAAATAAATCATATCGATAATTATAAGTGCTTAGCTCTTTTATCGACTTACATCTCTATCTCTTGACCATGATAAATTGAAATCGTTTAAAACATTCATTCAGTATTTTTTTGAAAATAATAAATGAATATGGCATTTGGAGTTATGCACCTTATTTCTAAACTTCATAAAGAGCTAATTAATTTTTTTTTAAATTTATAATGAATAAAATATTTTATATTTTTATTACAAGTTTTTTGACAATTCAATATGATTTTATAAATCATATATTTATTTTTTGAAATTAAGTGACTTTTTACAATTTTTTTTTCGAAATTTACTGCAATATTTTTTTAATTTCCAAGTGAGTGAATAGAATTCAAAAGAACAAATATAAATTTAATTTAAGAAACGAAATTAAAAGGTTGTAAGAAGTTAAATTAGACTTAAAATAAAAAAATTTCCAATATATATTTCTAGGAATTTTAAATCTAGAATATATTTTAAATCTAGAATCTAGAATATATCAAGAAACTGTTTTAATCATCACAGGATTTAAAAAAAAGGGTAAATACGTATTTTTCCATCGACCATCTTCATCAAAAAAATATATCTAAATGCTTCAAATTTAAATATATTAAGAAAAGAAAACAGAGCACAGTTACAGATATGTCTTCATTGAAACAAATGGATATAAACTTTATGAATTCATAATCCAATTTTCTTTATCACAAACTGAAAAATGTTATGCACAAAAAAAAAATACAGAATATTAGCCTATGTATTACAGAAAACTAAAATGGGAGGGCCGTCATTAAACTGCAACTTCGGAGCTTTATCTCAACATTTGACATTTTTTTCGTGGGAACGATCGATGAGATAATATGTAAAACCAAAAATGTTTGGAATCATCATAAAATCGATAAAACAACTTAAATAGAAAATTAACATAAATAGAAACTATATACGGATGCATTATCTTTAAATTTCAGGATATTCTTACTTTATCTTCAAATAATTACCTATTCTAATGAAGTTTAGAATTTACTAAGTGAGAGGTCTAAATAGTTAACATTTAATTAAAAATAGAGGGAAAATTCGATACTAAATTTCTAGCAAAGATGCAATTTTAAACATGGCAAGTTTCAAACATATTTATCAGACAAATTTCTACACTTAAACTAACACCAAAGCACTCATTCCAAGCTTCTTTCATCACTGCTATTTTTATCTGTGGAACCTATTTCCTGAAGAATTGATTCCTCACACACTTGCAGGAGAAAGTTGAAAAATACGAGGTGTCCAGGATACATTTCAAATCACCCACTGCAATAGATCAGGCAAAGACACACATACTTAAACCTCGACGGCCCCCTGCAAAATTACTCTTAATGGTTTTCTAAGGTGATACTTTTGATACCTCTATTTCACTCTGCCATTTTTTTTTTCCACCGTTACTTCTTTTCTTTGCAACTGTTCACCTTATCAATAGATCATTTATCTTTGTTTTGTGCGGAACATCTGGCAGTTTTCGAGCTGGAAATAGTGTCATTATATATAAATAGGTACATTAATTGCGTTTTTCGGAAAGTTAGACGGGGCCTCCGGTGGGACGCTTCTTACGGATCGTTTCGTATTTATGCCTTAAGTTTGTTATAAAGTATCTAAACCTAATTATTAAAGGTCGCGTGTGTTTCGTAATAATAGGTTGAGTAATTTCACACTCGATTGATACATATTTAACTGTATTTACTCCACAAGATGTTTTCCAGAGAATACAAATAACACTAATATTTTAAACAATCAATCAGATTAGTCATTAATAAAATATGATAATTGCTCTGTTTCATTGTCAGATTTTATTTCATTATCCGAATTAAGTAGTTTTAGCGGTCGACCTCACAACAACAAGTTACTGCAACGAATAAAAATTATTTTCACCACAAAAATGCATCGACAAACGGCTTAAATTCACAATGTATAAATACAATTTGAGTTTGAATGATGAAATTACATTTATTCAGATTTATGACATTTGAATTAAAGGAATATTTCGAATATATAATTTTAAAAAACAAATATTAAATCTTATTTTTTGAAATAGAATATTTACATGAAAAAAACTTTTTGTTGTGGTACTTAATGAAAAAATTTTTTCTTGAGTAGCACATTCATATATAGAATCTTAATTAAATAATTTTTGAAATATTCCAATATAAAAGAGGCATTGGTTGATTCCTCAACGGTTTTTCAATGCTTAAAATCATTTTCATAAAACATATTTTTAAATAACTTTCACTCTTAGTAATCTTGCAATAATAAGTTATTTTTACAATAAGTCTGAGCCCCTCTTTCTAATAGCAACTATTCCTCTGAGAATTATTTGAGAATGATGGAATAAAAAAAAATATTATAATTATTGTATCTATATTAATGGAATCTGAGTAGAATATTTGTTCAATACTATATAACATATTCATAAGTAACTGTAAATTAGAAAAAATTTTAGTTTTATTTTGTGTTGAATATCAGAAAATAGAGAGGAAAAAAGATACATTAACTTTTTAATAAAAAAAAAATTTATCTTTTCTATAGAGCAAAAGCTCTAATTATTTGCAAATAATTGAAAATCAAGTTGAAATTTTTTCAAAATAATTATAAAAAATATATTGTCATAAAAAATACATATTTCCCATAAAACGTAAATTAAGTAATATAAATAAAATTTCTTTTTTAACTAATTATTAAAATGATAATTCGAAAATTATTTACATATAAAAAAAGCAATAAAAATTTTCATACAATAGCTTATGTATGGCTTTTTTAATAGCGTTTTATATAATAAAAAACCAAAATTTACTTATTTCTTACAGACATTATTAGACATATGCAGATTAAAGCAAATTATTAACACACACTACCGTGCATTAAAATCTAAAAATATAGTGATAAATCATAAATAAATCATAAAATGTGCAATATATCTAAATTATTCCCTTTACAGATTATTAGCTATTAGGAAAACTTTCCTTCAGATATTGTAAATTTTATAGCAATCTGTCTTGTAAAGAAAAATTGCTTTTTCATAGAAAAGTATAATTTAAAATCAAATTTAGTAAAATTATTACAGAAGGTTATTAAAAAATTAACATTAATTGCATGATTATACTAATCTTATCCATGACAATCAAAACAAATGCACTTAAAAATTTAACAAATAAAAAATATCTAACTTATTATAATACATCAAGAATATCATAAGGTAAAATTATAATTAAATATTTTGAAAATTAATTTAATTTAATTTATTTTTTATTTCCTTTTAGAAATTCAAACCTACGAAATTTAGAATATCTCTAATATTGTTTTGTTTCAAATTAGGAGTTTTGTAGTTATTAATTTATTTAGATCATAATTGAAACAAGAATTAATTGTTATATCCTTGAACCATTAACTCTTACATAATTATAATTAAAGCAAATTAAAACAAAACTATTTTAACAATAAAAAGAAATAAATACCATTAATTTCAAAAATCGAAAATAAAAATTAATTACGATGTGAAATTAGTCTTATCTAATTTACTTACTTTCACAAGAGATCTCGGTCCAATCCACAAGACTGAGCACCGAAAGACGCATCTGAGCGAAATATTTGGGATGGAAATACCCTCAAGACATCTTCAAGACACCGGAAAAGACGCAGAGGGCGACATGATTGCTTTAAAACACCCTCCACCAAGACAAACACCTGAGGACAACAACCTTATGTGGGACAGGAAACAACTCCCCAACCTTCACCGTTATTCGAAGCGCAACCCCTTTACCTTGCCCCACTGAAAATGAAAAATCCCTACTTTTTCACCCTTTAGCATTTATCTCTGCCAACAATGCAAAGGAAACGGCAGCACTTTTTAAGTGAGTTTTTTGGAGGGGAAGCACCGCAGTGGGGGCCGTTTTTTGCACCAGGTCAGAGACCCAAGTACTGAGGGTAGGGCAAAGAGAGACGCGCTGGAAAAAGTGAATGAAATCAAAGGGGGTTGCTGGGTTAGAAACCTTCTGAATTCCTCTGTATGTCGGTCATTGGTATAAGGGTTAGACAGAAAGTGAAAGGGAAGCGATTCCGGCATCTACCAGGTGTTGCACTTTTTTGCCATTGATTGGGAAATGTATTTTCCCCTTTCGCAGGCAATATGGACGATTAAAGATAAGAAAGAAAAATTATTTTTACAACCAATATTAAAATTAATATTTTTAGAGGCGTGCAATTAAATTTTGTAACAAAAATACCATATTAATCAGTATTTTCTGTTGCAAACTTCCTTATAATGAAAAGTAATTTCTGTGAGAAAATTATTTTTGTGATAATTTTTAAATCAAGTATAGAAGATAAAAAACAATGCTCTTTACATAACAACTATCATAAATTAGAAGTTATTTAACCCAATTTTCATATCCTTTCTAATTTTTCCAGCTCAATTTCCAGTTGTATTTTGCTTCAAAGACAATTATTTAATTTGGAAGCTATCATATTTGAAAATTCAAAATATGTAGTCCGATTACCAACCGGAGAGACAAAATATTTGCATATTTTGAAACTACGAAAAATGATACCATAAATAATAATAAGTTAAATATAACAAGCATATATATAAAATCTCAAAAGCTATTGCAGTCAGTACCAATAAAATTTCAAGTTAAATTTTTTTAACATCAAAATCATAATTTGGCCTTATATTAACTTGAAATTATAAAATCTATGAACTAAATAATATACACTTATATAAAAAAGCTAAAATTTGAAGTAATTTGAAAAAAAAATCCTGATAGATTTTAAAATTATAATTAAACTTAATTTTCCTAAAATAATATAGTAACTTCACTTGCGAAATTTAAGCTAATTTATTAGTACGTCTATCTTTAATATTTAATTTGCAGTATATTTCTATCTCAAATTGTAGCAGAATATGTAAGCTCATTTGCAAGAGGTACATGTTAACAATAATTTATGCAAGACCAAATTTCGTCAAAGAATGATAATATAATTGGCAGCTTACCTTTTATGTAAGAAAACTATTTTAATTTTATAAAATATTAAATTTTTTAATAAATGTAAATTCGATTCAGTGACGAATTTAGCTTTGTAAACCTTTTATACAATAAACTAAAATAAACAAACTTATTTTATTTAATAAAAAATCATTATTCAATTGTCACAGAAGTTATAATACTATAGGGTGAAATATGATTATAAAGGTAAAAACAAACTTTTTCTGAGTATTGAAAAAGTGTAAAAATTATGTATAAAATCTTAAATCTGATTTCAAATAAAAATTTATCTTAAATTATAAATAATGATAAAAATTGTATCGTAAAATCTGATACATTGAAACTTTTGTAATTTGTTTTTTTCTCAAGGAAATGCTTCTTTATCTTGTGATACATTTTTTAAGAAATCAAATGTTATGAAATATCTATTATAAAAAATTTTAAAATTTATGCACATTTCACTTCAAATGTCGAAATTAATAAAAGGCTCTCTTATATGAATTAATTTCGTTAAGAAGCATTAAAAACATTAAACGTGAGATGGTAAATTTCAAATAATAAGATATTTAAAAAAGTTCATATTTAATAAATTAAAAGAACTTCGCTTTGTTTCATTGTTGACGTCATGTCACTGCCTAATTAGCAATTCCAAAGAGCAACAGATGAAACTTTTGAAAATTGACTTGAATACTATAATACCTATTCCCTACATATTACGGAAAAAACAGGGTAGCCAAATTTAAGAGCTATGTAAAATATAGTAAGTAATCTGACTATATATATTCCTATGAGAAATATAATTTGGATTTTTGAATTTTAAATCTTAAGTTTGTATTAAATTATATTGCTTGAAGAAAATAAAAATTAATTCATTATATCGGTTTCAAATATAAAATTACCTACTCATCTTTCTCATTGGACGACAGTGGAGGATGTGACAAATCTGAATATTTTTGATCTTGTTGTTCGACTTTCGTATGAGCGCAGAATACACTTTCAGTAGGTCCGCTCCCATGTTGCTTTGAATGATAACGAAATAGCTGATAGTTTGGCCAAGTTTGCTTCTGCTGACACCCTGAATGGCAATATCAGCTTGACTTATACAGAAATACCCTCAATCAAAAAGATGGATTGGATGTTCATATGAGAGTCCCACTTGGTACTTTGGAAAAAGATCCAGTTGGTGCTGCCAGCTTAAAATTTCGAGGAAAAGTCAGATCTCACACTTTTCGAGTGGCCACATCAAATTCCTTTTTTATTTTCAGGGAGGAAGGAATTTTCCGGAGTGTCATTGGCGCAAGGCTGGACAGATCCTATTCTCAGGTTACTAAATTTTGGGGATTTTAAGGTTCCCAAAATTTTAAAGGATCCATGCCTGTTTTTAGATTTTTTAGAGGTTTTCGGTTTAATACAGATGGTATGACACCATCTGGTATTAAAAACAACAGTTATCTACTCAATTCATAAACTAGATTTTGAACATGTTTGAAGAATTCATATTTATAAGTAATGAAAAGTTAATCAGCACATTCTTTCAAATTCAGTTTAGTTTAGTTAACGTTTGGTTTTCTATTCATTTAGTTTTTTTTCCTTATCGAATTAGAATTTTAAAATGAAATCATGGATTTGTATCACAGTTTTAGTCATATGATAATACTTAAAAAATTTCTTCAAAAATAAAGATAAAATTTGCTCCAATAACATTGTTAATTTAAGATTATTAAAATGTTGATAATTTCATTGAAGTCCAGCATCATTAGAAAACTGCACAGCTGTAAAGCTATGTAAATACAAACAGTAACAACCTTCGAGAATTTCGTCTCAGTAGAAGAATAATGTAAGAAAAAAGAATTACAAACTCATTATATA
>JAPDSC010158694.1:23510-38981 GCA_026290005.1 Latrodectus geometricus
ATATATTCTCTCTGTCTGCTTTTGCAATGAATTTGAAGCAATGTGACTAAGTATTTAAAATTATATTTTTAATCAATTAATATTTCCATCAAATATTAATTAATTTTGAATTCATTTTTATTTACGTGACAATTTCTTTATAAATTCACCTTTAGCATTTTAGGAATTTGCTAGCTTTTTCACCATTTGCTGTATATATATATATATGTGTGTGTGTGTGTGTGTGTGCATGCTTTTAGCAGTAAAGCCATACATATATGCCAATATTATCAACTTTTCCTTCTACCGAAGTTTTCCTTGTTTCCATATACATCTTTCATATTTGTATATTATATCTATCATATTTGTATAAATATAATAATTCCTTAATTCATTCTTTGTATAGAGAGTATGCTGTTTTTAATATTAATATATATATATATATATATATATATATATATATAATTTATAACTTCAACTCTTTTTAAAATGAATAAATATACGAACAAAAGTATGAGGGAAACATTATAGTAATGTAAACGAATTACTAAGAAACTTCTGTTTCATCAAAATAACAAAAATTAATTAACAAATCAACAAAAAATGATGATTTAAAAAAATATTACAAAATTTAATTATAATATTGAACGCAGTGTTCCAATTTCCAGTTTTAAAATATCGCGGATAAATAGTTTTAAGTGTAGGGAATTGCACTTTACCTTACGCAGAAAATGAAACAAATTATTATTTGTAAAATTTGCAAGGCGTATTATTGGAAATCTTGAAGAGGGGCAAGGCACTAAGAAGTGTACGCATGTTGTTAGAAAAGTAAGAAGTGAAAATGAATTGAAGGAAAATAAATTTAGATGCTATAAAATGAAATCTCCTATTTGCTATCATAAGAAAAGATAATCGCAATTAGTTGTTAATAGCTCATAAAGACAGAACAGGCATCACAATTCATTGCAAATACAGATTCGCTAATTATCAAAATGAAAGGTTTTAAGCCAAGCAATGCGAAGTAAATTTTATCTCATGATGGTATCTAACTACGTAGAATTCTGCATTTCGTAAGCCTCAAGGTATCAAACTAATTAAAGATACTTACGTTTTAATAATCATAAAGTTTTTTTTATATGGCATGAAAAGAACAAAAGAAATATACCCACACTCGTCCGGGAAGATTATTACAGACGAGTAACTTGATGGTACTCATTAAATTCAATATAAATGAATGTGTGAACCAGCATGTCATTTGGAAGGATAATTTGACAGGCCAAAAGTATGAAATAATAAGATCTCATGTATTTTATAATACAGTTATTGGTATTTATTTTAATGCAAGATAATGGAAGATCTGATACATCTTGTCTAATAAAGAATAAAAAATAAAACAATTCAACACAAGGAATGACTAACAGGCTTTTCTGTTTTAAAACAGATGGAGAATATTTGAGGTTTATTTGGGCGACACATATCTGCAAGATTCTTTTAAATTGTAGGAAACTTAAGAGATGTCATTTTTATTTCTTTGAAAATGGAGCAGTATCATCCAAAGCTCCATCGATTACTTCATCATATTCATTTGAAACAAATGTGAAGAAGTCTTATCTGTTCGAGATAACTACATGCTATATTGAAATTCTTTCCTCGTGTTTCGTAATATGTTTTCTGTCATGTGTATATTAGTAAATTATTGTTCTGAAACACTTTTTCTTGTCTTTTCTATTTCTCCTTCCAAAAAATTAAAAAAAATTTTATAATCTTTCATGGTTTTTGGGAAGTTATTTATCAATTTCATTATATAAAATATTAGGTTGGGAAAAGAACAATCCATTATTTTTGCGGGAACTTTAAGACTTCATTTAGCATGTTTGTGATTCGCTTTCTGAAAAATGGAACTGTTTTATGGCTATCTTTCGTTCGGGAGCAATGTTACCACTGTTAAGATGCGTGTAAATTTCGACCATTTCTGTTATTTTATCGACATTTTTGACGATGTTCCTATTTTTTCGAGATGCATCCTTAATATATTAAAAATACCTGAATGTAATGGAGGAAACCAACATTTCAAGCAATTGGCAGTTATAGTATCTAGACCATACTGACTCTTTACAATTTCAGAGCCTGGCCTAGCTTAAAATTTCACTTTTATCAAAGGACAGTAAAATATACCGAATTTAATCTTTGTTGGCTTTCATTTTTTAACAACCTATAACTCACAAACGGAAGTACCAAACAAAAAGCAAAGGATTTTTTAGTGAGAAAAGTCACCTTTCTAACGAGCATAAATCTTACATTGTTCAATCGATACTTTACGAGATATCGATTATTACAGCTATCTACCAAAAAAATAATGGACTTCTTTTTCCCCAACTTAATATTAATTAAATCAAAATGAAAATCAAATAGTTTATTAAGAATCTCTTATTGAACTCATGGCTGAATGACTTGAATTGGGAATTGCTATGGTTAAGTAATATCAACACAAGGAAAATAAAATAAAATCTATATAACAAAAAAATGCAATAGAAATATTTATTTTTTACTGGCAAGATGTTTTTAAAATATCTTTTTATTAAAGCTTATGTCATTTCTAAAATAGTTAAAACATTAGGTATTTTTAAATATAAATATAAATTACCTAATTTTTCGTTTGAAGCTTATATACTCATATAATATAAGTAAGAATTTTTGAGAAAAGGAATAAGTATTTTTTTAAATTTTTAATTATATCTTGGTTCTATTTTGAATAATTTATATTTATTATTCGCATTAAAATTCACAGAGGATTTAAATTAATCATACATTTATACATAAGCAACACAACACATTATTTATCTACAACTTTCTGGGAGGTCTATTTATCAATGCAACTTTTAAAATTAATCGACATTTGACTCTTTAATTTTTAGTAAAGTGGAATCTTTAATAAACGTTGATATCATTAATGAAATCTATTTAATATTTGAGGTTAACTTTATTTACCGCAACATCTGAGATGCCTTTGTAGTAGTTTGACCAGATTTCTCTTCCCTTGAATACATGATCTGACTTTTGAATTTCCTTGCCTTTTTTGTAAGGAATAGTTATACTCAAGGAATCCCCAGAATAATAATTATTGGGAAACTGAAAGATAAGAGAGATTCTTGAACTCTTAATGTTATGATAACGAAATGTGGAGATTAATCTAACATTTGGAATAATGGAAACTGTAGTTTTAATTTGTTTTGGTTAATAATGCATTTAAAATTATTGATGTTGAACCTTGCCAGAAATTAAAATTGTTATATCAAGAAGGAAAGCAGGCTACAGATTCCTAATTTTAACACCACGTAGTAGATATCCCTATAACTGAAAGTAGTTAAAAAAATTTTTAGTATTAACTATGTATCTTAATTTTGAGAAAGGTTTTCAGAGGTATAGGGTGATATGCTTATTTACTTTACAAGGGAGAAAACCAGGAAATCACATTTAAAGCATAATATATTTAGTTAAGAATAAATAATGAAAATTATACATGTTAAGGAATACATAAGGTGTAGAGTTTAATTTGAAACGCAACAACGTGTGTTATTTTGCTGAGCATCGAGTCAGATTGAACTTGAATGATAGATACATCAGTTTTATCTCATGCATCGAAACTCAAAGGACTTTATGATTCGTATTGGCTAAAGAGTGTTGAAACAATCCTCTCTCAATAATCTTTGATTAGACGTTTCAATGTATGTCAGTTAAGAAAATTCCCAAACTAATGGTAAAGTTGAACATCTTTCATATCGAGGAAATTCAGGACAGTGCGTATTAGTTCGATATTACTTGTTGAAAAAAGCGTCTAGCAAATTATAAAAGTAAGACATCGTCGGCTGTATAAATTCCTCAAACCTAATAAGTCCTAGTAATTAGATTTAGTTAGTAATCCACATAATGAAATATCCTCATGGTGTAATATGCAAATTGCAACTTCATTTTGAAAAGGCTATCTTGTCAGCTGCTATTTGAATATCAGTTGGAGAGACATCAATGGTCGTCATGCTCCCTTATACTGCGATTATCACTGTGTTGTCATTTAACGGCACAATGACTGTGTGGTCACTTGTTCTGTACCTGAAACGATTTCATGGACTTTGGCTAAAGTTAGAGAATCAAAACTAACATTGTGATTCGATATCGATTTCTACTAATCACTAAATTAAAGCATAACATTTAGCATCATACTTGAGATAGGATCTTTAACTAAGTACCTTTCTAAGCTACTCAAGATTATGGTTATGTAATCCTGAATATTAGAGGCGTCGATCTTAATTTATCTTTTCTTTTAATCAATAAAAAGAACACTGGGTATGAATGTTGAATATTTATGGGACTCACATGAACAAGAACAGTATGAGTTGGAAAGTTACATTTGAAGTATTGATCTTATAACTTGACCATGGTTATAACCATGGGATTCTTACAGTTTATGCATCAGATTATAATCAATGGCTTCAAATGCAAATATCGTAAGGTATTTGCAAAGTGTGATAAGGGCTTAGAATTGTCTTATGAAATCGATGTTCCATGATTTACAGTGATTGAAATGATAATGCAGGAAAACTATTTGTCTAGGATTTATATCCACAGTAACTGATGAAATTCAAAAAATTTATTTGGCGACTTGAGTGAAGATGAATTGATCCATGAACTTTGAGAAAGAAACGCACTACTGACCAAATTTCATTTCAAGAATTTTTGGTGTGGACTTAAATATATTTTGTAGGTAAGAACTACCGGATGATCTAATTGAGTACATATGAAAATATAGCAAAACATAAAAATTAATTGCAAGTCAATTCAAAAATAGTTCCTAAAGTTCACCTTCTGTAAATAACTTAGAATTAAGTAAAAACAATATAATTGTTTCAAGAAATTGGAACATTCATAAAATTAACAAATTGGATGTTTCAGTTTAGTATAGAAAAAGTATGTCCTGTACAATGTACATTCAATTCAAGAAACAATGCAGCGTATATAGCTATATGATAACCACCAAAAACATTTTGACCATGACGTCAAATGAATATTACTTTAATAAACATTTTTGAGCATAATAATGGCTTAAGAAGGATGAGGGAAAATAGCTGCAGCAAGTAGCCTAAACATTATAATCGATGTTCTGGAAGACAGATCGGAATAAGTTTTTTGCTACAGAAAATACTTGTCCAAGAGACGAAGTACTCTATTATGTACTAATAAGAAATCATCTATGGTATCGGTACCTAGACAGCAACGAATTTCAGAGATGGCATTTGGCTAAACAGAGATTTGTGCGCACACCATAAACACGAATGAAATCTGGTACAAAACGTATTGATTTTGTATCACCGAAATGTACCAAACAAAATATTGCATTTTATAGATATTTAGTCAATAATAAAGTATACCATGTTTCTCAAAACAAGTAATAACCATATAATTGAAACCTACATTTTAGTCAGACATTTTCTAGTATGCAAACAAGTACAAGAATATAAAAATTGAACACAACTATTAGTATTTGAAGTCAACACTTGGATTTGATTAAATTTCTCCACAGAAGACATTTAATGAAAATTTCAATATAGAATAAGCATTTTCTTCGAAGATATGATTTGAGCAGTACACGGCGGCAGAATGTCTCTCATAACCATCTTCGCGGAAATCTGGTAAATATGCTAATCAAGACTTCAACTTTTAATGGTGGACCAACAGGAGAATCTGGCAGGAATTGGAGAAAGGTTTTGTTTCGTGGTGTTTATAACTCTCGGTGTCATGGTCAGTCATTGACATCTCATTGCTGTTTTCTTTTAATTAAACTTGGATGAAAAATCATTAATTCAAAATTATTGCTGCAATATGTCACAAAAATATTTTTGTACAAAGGCATAGGAGCATTTCCATCTAATTTCTAATCCATTTTAGTTCCCATTATCTCAATAAATTGACAATATCATGTTTGATAAGCAGTTTTCATTACTACAAACTAATTAGGCCACATTTCTTATTTCAGTACCTCAGCAGAATTTAGTCTTCTTATCAAACATGTGGTTTTATTTTCTTCTCAGAGGAATTTTTTGCGATTACAATGCAATTAAAATATTTATTGAAGTTTTATTCAGCACAACAACAATTATAAATCATTAATGATATATTTGAATTGTAACGGATTGATTTAGTTTTGAATACCATATCTTCCATTTATGTGATTTTTTTAAATTTAAAAGCCAAAGAAAAAATATATATATATTATAGAAAAACTCTGGTATAAGTCAATCTAATTTAAGTAAGAAAATGTAATCTAAGTTTTGACAAATAAAACGATGCAAACAGTTTTATAAAGTATTTTATATTTTAATTCAAATTTGGATATATAATTTTCATTATAAGAAAAAAAAGCATATATATTTTATGGAGAATTTATGCTATTATATTTATAACTAGTATATTAACGCTATTATATTTAAAACTATATTATTTCATACCTTTTGGAAACACAATGAGGGTTTTCTGAAAGTTTAAAAAACTTAAAAATAATTGTCAATTTTAACAATTTATATTTCCAAAATTATTCCTTTAAGCTAATAAAGAAATTCAAGCAGTTTTGAACGTCTTAACGACAAATTAGTAAACCCAGTAACGTTATCGATGGAAATGATAAAAAGAATACAGAAGATTTACACTGAAGTTGAGGGAAGAAAAGCTGAATGATATTGATTAGGTTTGTCGCTCAACTAAGGCTAATTAGACCGGGACCCATGTTTTTAAACAGATTACGAACTACTAACAACATCTAAGTCTGGGATGGGTTTCGAAGCCACGAACTGTTGAACTGAAGGCCAGAATCTTAATTATTCGGCTGGAATTTCGTCAAGCTGAATCAGAAAGACAGGTTGAAGCGCAATAGATAGATTGAACTTCCATGATGAATTATTTTCATGATTGTATAAGAGTCAAAGCAGATATACTCTTTGATGTTATTGATACTGCTGATTCATTAAACACTAGAAATTGTCAAACAAATTATATTTCTTATTCAAGAAAGATCAATAATGAAAGGACAACTTCACATACAAAATATCTAGTTATATTAAGGACTATGTTACAAATATCATCTTTCGATTTGATTAAGAACTAAGTACTTTTTCTTGTACATATCTTTGCGTTACTATCAGTTTTAAACCCTATTTGATTAAACTAAAGTAATATTTGTTATAAATGCATTAAAATAGTTTCAGTCACAATTTATAAGCAGCATATTATTATGAAGAATGTGGAAATATGCTGAGATGTCGTGTGAAAGTAAAATGAAATGTTTAAAATGTTTTTCTTGAATCTTTAGTTAAAATTTATTTATTTGTTTACTAAATTTTGTAAAAATCTTAAGTCTCTCACAAAAATCTTTGATCGAAATGTATAGATATCAATTTTAATGTCAAATAGTATTTAACAATGTCATGGTTTTCGGATTCTAAAACCAAAACTTGAGTAAAAAGGGTGAATAGTGAAAAGATTTAAAATTCATTAAGCAAAAATATGGCTACAAATAAATGACATTATGTAATACTTCATTTCACTTAAAATCATTTCAAATCAAAAATGTTAATTAACTCTAAAACCAAAAGAAGCTAAATATTCCTTTAATTTTGATTAAAATAGATAAAAAAATTCAAATAAAACCATTGATTTTGAAATATTAATTACAATCTAAATCCCATATGCCCATTCATTCTATGAAGATTTTTTGAACAACTTATATAATTTATTAAAAGTATTATTAAATTTAAAGAAATTATTATAGAAGTTTGTATATTTATTTTTGAATTACATTGTTTTAAAATCTCGATTCACAAGGATTGTTTCCGTATTCTTTTATTAAAAATAGCCAAAGAATTTCATATAAATATTTTTAGATCATATATATATTTTAATTTATTTCATCTAACTCTTTTTGTTTTACATAATTTAAGGGGGAAAATCAGTAAGTGCTTAGTAGCGTTAATGAATAGGGTATATTAGTATAAATTGTGTAAATCCACAAATGTTTTAATAGACACTTAATAATTTTAAAACAAAAGGTCATACTAAATCAAGAATCAGAAATATAGAGTTTTTTAAAAAATAAATAAAACAGAAATAATTCTGAAAACAACGAGCGAGATCACATTATTACAGAGATAGTAATTTTTTAAGTTTTGTGTTAATTTATAACATAGAAATGTTGAGAGAAAAATTACAAATTTATCTACATCATGAATTCAAAATATTAATTATTATCTTTTTCTTGTTATAAGTTTATTGTATCTATATTCGAACATAAAAAATAAATTAGATTTCATTTAGAACTTTGATTTCTCTAAGACAAATTAATTAAGTTCTATATAAAATTTTCTTCATTTAAAAAAATTTAAATTTCCTTCCAATTAACACAGCCAAACAAAATTATCAATAATGTTTGTATCATTTCAGCGACATGTCATAATAATTTTTTCAATGAATGATTGAAAAATCTGGTAGAAAATTCCTATATTAAACTTTTCTTGTTTAAACACTTTAAATATTAAATTCACAACAAAAATAAACAAATCTGGGAATAGTATTGCATTAACAGTATTGAATTTGAATCAATAATTTTATTTTTTCAGCTGGCGCAGATTATTAGATAAAAAATAAAATTTGATGCAAAAAAGAAGAAAAAAAATATCTTCTCTTATTTATATTTTACAACACAATACCCTTAAAACAAATTAATTCAGATTCATTAATTTTTATTTTGATGTCTGTAGTAAGCATTCATTTAAAAAGAAAAACCTGTCTGCGTACTTTAGGCGTAGTATGAAAATATAAATTAATATATTATACAATATTTATTTCATTTCAACAATGAACTGCTGAAAAAGCAATAAGCATTTGTATAATATAAAATTATTAAACAATAAGAGGATTATTTTTAACAATACAAAAAATTTAAAAAATTCCCTAATAAATACATTTTTCAGGTTAAATATTTATAAATTCAGTGTTAGCGTTTTTAAAAAATTTGAATTCTAATCTTTATGTTTAGTGGCAATACTATGATCTTTTTTAATTATATATTCAATATTTTAAAGAAAAAGATTAAAGAAAATAAAATGATAAAATTTTATAACGTAATTATTTTTCATAAATTAAATAAAAAACATTTTTAACAAAAGAAATAAAAGAAAAAAATTTTTAACAAAAGAAAAAAATAAAATAAATTAAAGAAAAAAAATTTTTAATAAAAAATTTCATTACATTATTCTTTTTATCCTTTTACAAATTAAATAAGAATTCTAAATCCATTATAACCTATGTCAAATTTCTCGTTATTTAAACACACAGTCTAATCTTGAACAATTATAAATACGAATTGAATCTGTTGAAAAAAACAAAAATTCAAAAAATAGTGTTTCTAAAAATTTTTGAAGATATTTCCTTTTAAACATACTGCCATCATAATTTCCATTTCCTTTCAAAATTTATGAATATTATTTACTAAAAAAAGAATTTAATAGATGGTTAAGCTGATGACAAAAAGAAACTAGAAGAAGAAAAAAAGAAACTATGCAGAATTAAGGATTTGGTTTAAATAAATATCAGATTTAACGTCACACTTTTTATTTTTTAATCGAGTAAAAAAACGAACAAATGAAATTCGGTAAAAGAGTATTTAGCAAAAAAGGAAAGAATATTTAATGTTTTAAAGAATGGTGAATATTTATTTAATATTCACCATTCTTTAAAACATTTAATTCTTTCTTTAAAACATTTAATTCTTTCTTTAATTCATTCTTTAAAACATTTAAATGAATAATTAAATAATGAATATTTTATTGTGATATATATATATATATATATATATATATATATATATATATATATATATATATATGGATTGCATTTTTAAAAGATAAAAAATTAGTTGTGATTTAAAATTTAAGTGAAGAAATTATTTATTTGAAATAACATATTCCTTTTTTGATACTTTTACCTATCTTTAGAATATTCATCAGAATCAATACTAGTATATGATGTGTACTTTTGATATTTTATTTGTTTTAAGGCAAGTTTTCTTCCAGTATTCAGAGTAACAATATTAGATATTCATTCCAACAACGAATCAGTTTTGAATTATTTCAAGCTTTACTTTGAAATTATTCATTTGAAGTATCACACATACTTACTTATGATATATCATTATAAGCTTAATTATATTTTAATATATAATTATCATAATGCACTTAATTATCATGCATCACTATATATACTCACAAATATACATTAAACTTGTGACTATATAGGGATATAGGAGGTATATATTGATACATAAGAACATGTGATTTCCTTAATTAAAAGTATCATAAATATATTTTTGGAGGAGAAACACAGTTCTGTTTCTAGGAACTACTTCTTAATGTCGATCGGTATTCTAAAATAAGACATTTTTTTAAATTCTTCAACTTTGATTAATTATATGATGCATATTATTAATCATATGTAAACATATTCTCAAATTATTTTTAATTGATCTTTAATTTGTAAGTTTTTTTCATAAAAAACGGAGATAAATTGTTTACATAATTAGAAGATAATTAATGTCCCCTAATTGTATCATATAACAAATGAAACATATCGTAATTTACATAAATCTGAATAAAAAATTAATTTTATAGTAAATAAGAAAAGTTATTTTTTTTTATAGAAAAGGTCAAAAACCCTAACCAATTTACCCTGTGCAAACAATGCGATTTTCGCAGTTTCTACAAATTTTATTATTAAGGAAATAAACGGGGAAAGAGTAGGGGGGGGGTCATTACGTAAACCTACGTCACACCAAACCATCCTGTAACTACTGAACCAGACTAACACTTCAGATCCATATGGGAAGCAGAATCAACTAAAAAAAAGGGTTGAACGAACCTCCACACTCGGAAAAAGTCTCGATAGGGGAGCGATATGGGGATCCAGAGCATTTCTTTTCAGTAGTTAACATTTCCCTTCAGTTTCAGTGCAGTTGGCGAAAGCGCGCGTGAAAACTTTTTCTATAAAAAAAAAAACTTTTTTTTTACTATCAGTGTGTCCCACGGAGCAAAGGGTTATGAACTCCACAGAAAGGATTGCGTAAAAAAACAGCGGAAGATGAAGGGGTAACCAAACGAAACTTGGCAACTCTTCCCCCCTTTTCTAAGCTAGAACGTTATGAAATGCGAGTTTTTTGGAGGGGGGTGGCAGGAAACAGAGGGTTTTTCGCTGATTTTTTTACATCCCCCCAGTTTGCTTTTTCTGAATGTTATTATTTATGCAGACGAGAAGGGTTGGATAACTTTTTATTTTCAAGTTTGAAAAGTTCGATGCCCGAAATGGGATAGAGTTTAAAAAAAATTCAATAGGGGAGAGCCTCTCAAAGCAGATGGAAAGCTCTAACGGACGTTTTGTATATAAAACTACCAAATAAAGATTTCAATATTTCAGCCGAATTCTGGAAAGTATCTAACTTTGATTTTAAGAAGTTTTATTCGCTCATGCTTTGATTAACTTTCGATTAATCGAGGAGTGATTGATTTACTGTCATAATATGAATTATAAAATGATTCCTTCTTTAAAAAATTACATTTCATCAATTTCTCATAATATCGAAATTTTTAATTAAATCTATGAATAAGAGGATGATAATTTTTTAAATGACCAAAAGCGTTGGTACTTACATATTAGTGTCCCACAATAAAAGAAAGTAATTACAAGAAAAGATTCTTACGTATTTTATTTGAAAAATAATTGTTTATAATAATATGATAGGATAACAGTTAAATTGGCTGAGGAGACGCTAATATGCAAGTATCAAAATGTTAAGCACGTTTTATATTATATAAGCAAAAAATATACATTTATAAGCAAAAAAATCACAAAACTTATTTATTTTGAAAAAGTAAAATTTATTTTTTATCTTTTTTTTAGTAAAATAATAAAAATGTAAACATAAATTAATTATTTTGAAAAGGAGAAATATCTATACTTTTATGAATAAGTAATCAAGTTAAAAAAAGGGTCCTACATATGTAACAGAAAATAGCATTTAAAAACATTTTGTTTGTCATTAAAACAACTTTAAAAATAAATAAAATATACTATAGAATGTAAAATAAAACTTATTCACATAATTTAACTTTTAACTATTTTTAAAATATTTATTGATTAAAATAAATAAAGATATTATGAGATAGTATATTATTTAAGAGTCTTCTTTTATTTTTTTTAATGTATATTCATAATGTGTTAATAAAAATTTTTTTTAAAGTGATGAGATAGAAAGAGGTGAACTTATTAAATGACAAATGAAATGAAAATATAATATTCTCGTATGTATGCAAAACAATGCAATAAAAATATATGTATTTAAATACATCAATGAAGAATGACAAAACAGACATTTTATTAGAATAGTCTTCTACAAAAATAATTAATTATGAAATTTCTTGTAGAGCTACGATGGAAGTCAAAGATAAAGATTTGAATTATTCTTTTTAATCATTCAATCTATAAACAAATATTTAATGTGATGACAAAAAACTAATTACAAATAAAACTATGATAAACCAATACTAGTTAAATAAAACTCTGATAAAATAAACACATATTTTACGGAATATTTCATCTTTAATAAAAGCGGTTTTGATTAAAATCCAACCGAGTATACATAATTTTAGAGATTCTATATAACAAATAAACAAATCAAAAAAGAAGTTAATTATTAAATAAGTAACTGAAGTATATATAACTGATATTAATTTCAAAATATAATCTTACAAAAATAATTTTACAAACTATTTCTTCCATTATAATTATTTTTTTCTTTTTCCCCGTTTATACTCTAAAATTAAGAATATATTTAATAATCTTTCCTAAATATGTAGTTAATAAAAATGGCTAAAGCAATACGTTTGAAATATGATTAGAAAATTATTAATATAATTGGTTAATTTAACTTTTTATCTCTATAAAAGAATTTATTTTACGACAATAGGATGACCTTTATTAAAGAGAGATATAATTAAAAATTAAAATTTTATGGATTGTCAGCAAACAAACAAGAAGTAATATAAGCATTTTCACTTCTTTTAATGCTATTTTTATTTTAAAATTCATGGTTAGACAAGAAAATATTAATTTAAAAAATGAATTGAAGTTGTAATAACTACCAGCTAGTCAAATATAATATTATTATTTATGAAATAGATAAATGTTACTTAAATTGGTATTTCTTAATTCATTTTTGTGTCATATAAATCTTAAAAAGTTGAATAAGGAAATTAAAGTATATTAATAGCATTAATAGCGTAGAGGGTAAATTCATCAAGAGAGATTTACAGACTTACAACAGAATTAGGACAACAGAATGTAAAATAAAGACCATTTATAAAGAGTAGAATATTAAATTTTTGATTTGATATATACAATTGGCTATATATTTCACGGCAATAAAATTTCAGCTATTATGTTACATATTATAAAATTTTAAATGTTGTTTTCAATATTCTGCAGTGTGAAGTTTTTTTTTAACAAAGTATATTCTTTAAGAACTTTTTTGGCCGGACTTCATTCTAACTCTCAGAAATTAATCAATTGAATCTATAAATGTTTTTCAAGCATTGTTGTAATTCTGATTCTTTTGCAAAATTGGTGGTTTGAAATATTTTAAAAGTTATTCTCTGAAGTTGTAATAATTATCTATTAATAAACTAACTATGGGTAAACTTTAAGAACACTAATATTTAAAAAAGACTTTAAAGAATACAATTAGAGAACATATATAATGCAAACATTTTCCAAAACGAAAATCTTAAAAGAAGTTTCAACAGGAAACGTCACAACAAAATTTTTTATTAAAAGCAATTTCAATTTAAAATGCAATTTTATTTTTTTTTAATATCCTAATGTTAAGTATTAATTTTTTTTAATTTACTGAAAATATACAAAGATAATAATTTATTATAATTTCAAAACAAAGTCCCATGGAATTTCTGAAAAATTGACAAAATTTTATCAAATTTCTCACAATTTACATGGATCTACATTTTCTCGAAATTATTTTAACATAATTTTGTTATTGTTCCAAAAGTTCATTATTAGCAAATTAAAATGATTCCCTGGCAATAGTGCAATTTTTTTAACGTGATTTTTTACAAACGAATAAATTAATTCATCAATTAATTAAATAATTTACGAATTCATTTTTTTATGTAATTTTCAATTTATTGTTTAATATAAATTAATATAATATTTTATGAATTTGTGGTTTTTTTCTCTCTTGATATAACTTGTAAACTCCACTTCAGTTAATAAATTTAATATTAATATTAACAGAGATGACATAATATCTAAATTAAAGTTTATGAAAAAACATATATATAAATTAATTTTATTGTATTCAACTACCTAATTGTCATTTCTTGGCCCAATTAATAAAATATCTCAATTACCATTTAACATATTGAAATCGGCAAACATTAAATATTTTTACATTGATAATATTTTTCGAAAAACAATGAGTTGGGATTATGCTAATAGCGGTATATATTCAGTTATAAATATAGTACACATTTAATTGAACTAGTTATAACAGTTGTACCTTACGTTTTAAAGATGCATAAGGTATTACATTTCGTTTGTGTGTTTTATGTAATATTACTCAATTTCTGTACTATACAACACACACCCACATATATATATAATTTTTAAGCAATGTATTACACATACACATCATATTTGACAATTTTATTTAAAAATTTAAAAACTTTATTCATACATTTTTGAGTTATCTAAAAATTTTACAATACATAAAGATTTTAAAAAACCTAAATTCGATTCACAAATCCAAAATAATAGAATAAGAAGCAATAATATATATATATATATATATATATATATATATATATTCTGAGAGGAAAATAATAACAAAATAGAACTATTTAATACACATGTTATTTGAAATGGCTATTATGAATTCACACAATGTTTTACTTTAATAATTTCAATTATATTAATCTTTTGTATATTTCCAAATCACAACCTAAATATGTTGCTCTAAGTTCAAAAATAAAAATCATATTTATTTTGACATTCTAGTTGTTTTCTAATCTTTCAAATTGTGTCGCATATATTTTCATACTTTTGTCAGAAATTCTTCACATTAAAGTAAGGGGCAAACAAAAATAATATGAATTGAAAAAGCTAACTACCCGTATTCAGAAAATGAAGACAATATCATTTTTTACGCATCACACATTTTGTCGCGTCAATTTTAAAGTAGGGTTTTGCATTACTTTTAATATATTAATAACTTTTTGCCATGTCAACAAATATTATAATGTGTCAATCCTTATATTAATATTTATTAAATTTTATATTTATTACAATATAGTTTGATTAAAAGTCAAACTACAGTAAAAACAAATGGTA
>JAPDSC010158701.1:4882-18500 GCA_026290005.1 Latrodectus geometricus
TAAAGATATGTACTTGTTATTTATTTAAAAGAATTGATAGTACTTACTAAACTATTCTGTTATAAATGCTTGCTAAGAATGATATAATAAATAATAGCTAATTCCAGAGCGAAATATAACTAGTACAAGTAGTAGAAAAAAAAATTGGTAAACACAATGAATTTCAAATATGGCGGCCGCGCATGCGTAGAATTTTTACTAATTCTACTCGTGATTCGTTTCTATCTCTTTGGTAAATACCACGGCTGCCGCTTAATGACCACTGCATCAACAGCCGATGACGATGTCGAGCACAATGTGCGGTAGAAAAAACAGTGACCGTTTCATGTATAAGATACCGGGCTCGGACCGATGAGAAAATTTGGTGAAAAGTGAGTTGCCAATGGAACCGGTGAATGGCCAGTGTAATACCAATAAGCCTCTGCTACTAGGGACTACATTGGTCTTTCCAACATACGTAACAGCTATTCAAATCAATAAACAGCCTCTTCCCATCTGTCTGGTAGAGTTAGTTTATTCTTGTGACCCAGACAATTCTAATAATATTCATAACCGTCTGGGTCATCTAAATTGAATTTTTTTTCATTAAAAATAACTGAAGTCCATTTGGAGCTCCAAGGGACATCTTCTTTGGCCCACTGTAATCGCTGCTAAATATGCCTCTCTTTCTACATAGGATGATGCTTTCTTTTCTTAAACATGAACGTTTCCGATTTTTTTTATGTAGCGTATAGTGTCCTTCTCGTAACATATGTGATGCCAGCTTGGTCTTGTGCTTTACTAATTCTTCCAGGCTTTTTTTAAAATTCTTTAAGGATTTTCCTTTAATCACTTAGTGTTTACCAGTCTTTGCTTTCTTCAGATTCTTCTTGTTTTTTAAGAAGTTAGAAACAGTGTTTGTGGGGACAAATGCATATTTAACTTGCAATTCCTTTTACACCTTTGCCAAATATTTATGTCTTATTTTGGCTTTTTTGAAATTAATTTAAAGGTTTCTCCCTTGTCATTTTAACTGTACAAAAATTGAGGATTTTTTTTCAACAAAATATATTTTTTGAAATACAGTTTAAAAAAAACGATGTTTTCAACAAATTAACTGCTACTGATTCCAATATGAAAATATTTTTGCATGTGTTCTTCTACGTTTTACACGGGCCAAAAATCCTTAAGAACTATTTTATTATATTTCCTTAGTGGTTGATAAAACTTGGTCACTAAAAATAATGTAAATTTTCTTTTTTCTTTTATAGTTTCATAAAATAAAAAAGATAATTGCACTAAAATATAAAGCGCAATAAATAAAATATGAGTGTCCACGTTGTTTTTTCACGTTGTGTAAAATGAATTATATTTCAACATAAGAAAAAATTTAAAAGTTCACTTTATATTCTCTCTTATGAAGATATTTTTCTGAAACAGACTCAACATTATATAATTTTAAGTATTTGTTTATATTTTTCTGTTAATTTCAGTTCTAATCCCAAAGATCCTATGTTAAACGACTTATAACTCATTGTGTTAAAATCAAAACAATATTCGGTTGATTTCTTAGGATTACGTTTTTAATAATTATCTATAAGCAATTTTTCACACATAATGAATGCGTTTTCATCTATAATTTTATGCATCTTTAAGTTATAAGTCAGCAATTACAGAAATATATTTCAAATCTCTCATTAGGAATATTTTATCTATTTTCGTTATTAGGAATTTATTCAGTGATTGCTTACTTTAAATGAATATATTTGTACTCAAAAACTTTTTATCTAGAAATTGCGCTCAACGTAGCCTAATATGTTGAACCATTTCTGAAGATTTCAGATTCATTGTCAGCCAACTTTGACTAAGAAATCCACATTTCTTTGCTATTTTCTGTATTAAAGTTTGTATGAGAATAGCTTAGGAAGTTTGTATGAGAATAGTAGAATGCTTATCTTTGGCATAATAAAGCAAAGCATAATCCTGCTTTGCTTTATTATGCCAAAGATATTCTCCTGCTTTCTTTTAACAATTAAGATATTCTTCTGTTTTTTTTTTTTTTTTTTTTTTTTTTTTAAACAGAATATGCTCAATAACTCATGAAAATTCCTCTCCGTAGAAAGCCATTAAAGTACAAATTCTTTACAATAGCCTTCAGTTAGAAAGCTGTCTATTGATCTGTTTCCATAGGTCAAAAGGTCTTGGCTTAAAATGAAAAAAATATGCTTATTATTAAAAAAATCATTTAAGAATAATATTTCATATTATTGTTAGAATTATTGAAAAAGTATAATGGTCTAAGTGATATCTTTTAAATAACAAATATGATTTTACATCAAACATATAAAATTTTGGGTAAATCCAATGGAAAACAGGCATATTATCTATCACAGGAACTGACAAACTTCATATTTAGCAATCTTTTGGGCATTTTATTTTAAAGTTTGATGATTTAATAGGAAACAATAAGCTGTGAGACCATCCTATGAGACCTATGTGACAACCTATATGAACTAATTTTACTAACAATATACATTCAAACTTTTTTCACTGATTGTCTTATTTTAATTTCTACAAACCGAATAAGTGTTCATTCTCAGCCTATTTCAAATGATGTATATTTGGTTAGTAACACATAATATCATCCAAGTTCTTGATAAGTTCCCTTAAAAAAACAAAGAATATTTTAAAATATTGACGCTTTTAATGGGTTGTTTCCCTTGCAGTAGACATTTTATAAGTTTAATTTTCTATCTCATAATTTTTTAATTTTTGAAATAAAAGTTAGTTTAGATATCTAAATATGTTGTCAGCTCACTATTTTTAATCGAAGCAATTATAAAAGCTTTGTAATTTCAAAGTACTATCAAGTAGCAATGTCAAGACTGATATCTTCTCTAAAATTCCAGACCATAAAAAGAAAGAGAAAATAAAATTTACGAATAATTGACATGCATAGGCATAACTAGCTTTTGCAAAGTGAAATATTGAACCATCAACTTGAGTGTAAAGCATTTTTCCTTTAGGTAAAAATGTCTTTGACATAAGTAGTTAAATAATTTTTAAAATTTTTATTTAGGTTTTAATATTTGGTATGCATAGTATTTTAATACTTTGAATCCTTGGTGACAAAGAAAGGAAAATCATTGATAGTCAATAACACGTACATTCAAAATGCCTAAAAGCAGAAAAGAAAAAAGTGTACATAAAAATGCATTTAATTTATTTGTTGTGGATTTTTTTAGAACTTCCTCTATTGTTCTTTTCCATAATTATTTTAGAGACTATTTAAATTTTCAACTATAATTTAACAATTAAATCATTTTTGCTGTTCCATGGGTTTATTATCAAAAGACTAGGTTTTACAATTTTTAATTAGCCACTCTCAAAATAAGCATTGCCAATTCTTAACATAAAAAAGAAAAATTTCATAATTTTTTAAAGAGAGTTTAATGAAGTGTATATTTTGGAACTTCTTAAATATTCCTTAAAATTTACACAAATGCTCTTAAGTAAAATTTTTTAAGGGAAATTTCATTAATAGAATTAATTATACTTCCTGCAAAAACACAACAAAAGATTTAAATTTTTACTCCTTGTATTTAATTTCCTCCATTTTGATGTTTACATCCGCAAAATTTTTTATCAAAAGACTTTATTGTTATTACTAAACAAAATACAGCGAAGATAAAAGGATGACCATAACGCATTATGTTACAAAAAATACGGACTTTATAAAAAAAAATAAACTTGCATTAGACGGTTTGTGAATTTTCCAAATTGGAAACAGTTCAATACAATTTCCACAAAAATATAAAAAAAAAGCCTCACAAACAAAATAATTTATTTCCTCTGGATTTTTAAAAAGAAGGAAGTTTCACAAAAGGACCACTTCCAAAAAAGTATACCGAAACTTTTCTAGCAAAGCCTTAAGGGAATCGAGTTTTAATCGCATTGTCTTTTCTCTCCTATTCAAAAAATAAAGTGAGAACAAAGCGAGATGTTTCATGAGATAGAAAAAAAAAAATTCAAAGGAAAAATTCTTCTCACATAGAGTTAAAAGAGACATCTACGGAACTTCGTATTACAGGAGGGGGGGGGGGAAAGGTGGAAGGCTTACAGGGAGAAAAGTTGAAGAATTTACCAAAAAAATAATCCTATAAAGGAAAAAGGCCAACGAAAGTAACTAAGGAATTGCTGAAACTCGACATGGCAACAGTGTCTTATGTTTGGTATTTCTGGATGTAATATTTCGAGGAGGAAAAAAAGAAGTGGCAACACAAAAGAAAATAGCTATTATTTACACTTTTCGTTTTGTCTTCAAAGGAGGAAGATCCCTGGAGGATTATGCCCAGATGTGTTCAACTTACGACGATGTGCCAATAATGCAACTCAAGACCCCCCCCCCAAAAAAAAACATATTTATGAAAAGCACTGGACTCATACATTTTTCATCAATTGCTTAAATCAAATAGAAGAAAATTTTGTCATTTCTTTGATAATTTAATGCACATATAGAAGAGATAATATAATGGATCATAAACTTTGAATAAATCTCTTTTATAAAGAATTTAAAAGGGCAAAAGGAAACAGATTCGACAATCATAAAAAAATAAAGCAAAGAGAAATGAGTGGCCTCGACAAATTTAGAAAATGCTTGTGAAAACAAATGCCACTAGCGTAAACTATTATTTTTTCCTATTTTAATTATGTGCTAGTCTTGCTAACAGTTACAAAGAATTGCATATTTTAAAACAAATATGACTGAAAATGGTGAATTTTTAATCATAAATAAGGGAATTTTAATATTAGATAACTTTATAACCCTTTTTGGAATATAATCAATTTTGGGTAGTTCTGCAAATTATTTAGTAAGCCATAAGCAAAAATAATATATAGCATAAAAACAGTTACACAATTATAAATAAAAACAAAAAGTAATTAATATTGAGTTCGGAAATATATTATCACTTTATGGCATCTGGAACTCAATATTTACATTGTTCATGATTGCGCTATAACCAAATTCTTATTACCATTAGATGCTCAATAATGTATTTTTGGTACAACAAACTTAAATTTATTTTTAAAAAAGATTTTAAGAAATCGGAGTTTACATTCATCAAACTTCGTGGAAGGACATTCACAAGCGCTAAGTGCGTGATTTGGTTTACACTAGAGGGCACTACGAGCGTATCATTAGTTTATTAAATAAAGTTCATAAAGTGAAAATATTTTAAGTTGAAATTTTGTAACGATAAGAAAAGTTGTGAAATCATTGATTTAATGTTATTGAATTCTTGCTGTTACTTATAAAAGAAGATTTCAACATAAACAGCTAAAATGGCAGCTGGAATTCAATTCCTACATTGTTCACGTTTACAGTATAACCAGATTGCTCCAGACATAGACAGTTGAAATGGCAGCTGAAAACATTGTTCCAGACATAGACAGCTGAAATGGCAACTGGAATTCAATTCTTCCACTCTTCATGTTTTGCACTATAACCAAATTCTTATTGCCATTAGATGCTCAATAATATATTTTTGCACTGCGTATCATTTGTTTATCAAATAAGGTTCACAAAGGGAAAATATTTTAAGTGCAAAATTTGTAACCATAAGAAAAGCTGCCGTTTATGTAATCATCGATTTAATATTACTTAACTCATACATTTATTAATAAAAGAAGATTATCACATAGACATACAGTGTTAATAAAATTATATTAATTTTATTTTACAGATTTTATCATGTATGGAAGTTAAGAAACGGAGTTAAGAAATTAAAACTTGTTAATTTAGCCATTCATATTATAAAAAAATATAAGAGAGAGAGAGAGAGTGGAAGAAAAATTTATAAAAAAAATTATTCTTAGTCTCATATTTGAACCCGAATCCAAAAATCTTTTTTTTTTTTTAAATCTTTGAAGTAAAAATAAAAACTTGTAAGTCATGCAACATGCGCTGAAAATTAAAAATATTTGATTAAAGTAGAATTTAGCATCCTATAAAAGAAAAATAAGTATATGAATTATTAAAATGATAATACAAACCTGAAAACTATAAATAACTAAGAGTAGATATATTTGTTTCATGTGCGAAATTTACAATTAAAGCAGTTTAAATGTTTATTTTGGTACTCTTTTTAAAAAATTGCATCCCCCATACTGATAATGAAAAAGATTTTACATTTTAAATTCTTAGTTTTCCTGGTGAATTTATAGAATTGATATAATTTTGTCACTTTAATTTCTTTATTAATTATTATTTTATTTAATTAATACTATTTCGTAAAAATAAAATCTCTTTACAATCACTGAAATTGTTTAAATAATACTTTAGTTACTCTCAATAAACAATATATTATTTTTAAATGAATAATTTCGTAGATTTACAATCAAAATATTGTTATATTTTTGTCACTGCTAAAATATTATTTACTGGAACAATTGTTAAAGTAGTGTGTTTCAGTATTTATAATAATACTTTTATTGTGTGTTCAAGTGAATAATAAATTCTCTGGTGAGATCTACTGAGTGACAGGTTAATCTCCGAGAAAACGAAAGTAGCAAAGATGTACCAAAAACTAAATATTTCTCTATGTAAGCCAAAAGGGGGTGTTTCATTTTGTTTTTGACACCATTGTCAACGACATGCTAAAATTTTAATTTTTAGAACTATAAATTTCGGGGAATATATATAATTCAAATCTAATTTAAATCATATCCAATTTTTTTAGTTAGTTCATAGTATTACTGAAAATCTCTCAAATTCTGTGAAATACTTTTTCTGTCTTTAGAGTACATTTTAAATGTAGTTATTGCTCTAATTAGCTCTTCTATTCAAAAATTAACCGTAGAGCGTAAACCCAAACCAAAGAAAACATCATAATGAAAAGATTATATTTTTCTAAAAATTCACTTTGTCCTAAGAAATCGTTTTTATAAGTATATAAAGTAAGAAAATAATTTATTTATGTATGTGTAAATTATAAATAATGGTTTAATTCTCTTTTCAAGTTTGTTAAATAAATTTTAAGAGACATGATCTCAATTAAAATTTAATTTTGATTTTTGTTGTTTTGCCAAATGTTTTATTAATTTGTAAAATAATTTTGATGTAAAAATTCTTAAAAATTTTCAATTAACTGAAAATAGCCTAGAAATAAGGTAATTTATGATTAAAATATTTTATTTATATTTTAATCATGGAATTAAAATTTCATAAACAATAATAAGTGGGGCAAAATTCAAATAATAATGTGAAATTTCATTGGAATCGTAAATTCACAAAGTGCTTATCGTAACAACATTTTAACTGTAAAACATTTCCGTAACCTTTAAATAACAAAGATGTAAATAAAATTTTTAAATCCCAGTGTTTCCAGAGCAATGAAACTTTGTCTTTTCAGTTAATGACATATAATGATACATAGTTTGGCGATTTATAACAATTTTCCGCGCCAATATATACCACAAGTACAATGAGGAATGGGCTTAATCGGCAAAGACGCTAAAGAAAGAGAAAATAGGGAGGAAACTTCTAAGCACATTCACGCAATTCGCTCATTTTTCAAAAGAAAAGATGAGGAGGGGGCGAGAAAAGAACAAAAGGAACAGAAAATAAAAGGAAAAAAAAATAATCGCCAAATGGAAGACATTTTTAGCAAATTCTGGTACGTAATCACGATGTTAAAAGATCACCCTAGCACCAGGCGATCATTACTCTGCCTTTTCGTCAAACGCAGCTAAAAATCCCAAAGTTTCGCTCACTGTAGTTATAATAAATGGTATCCTTTTCCGTCACAGTTACAGTTAGGAATGCTGTTTCATTTTCCTTTCCTTCGTTTTCGTCTGCCCATCTTCTGTTTGACTGGTTAAGGAGAGAACGTCACAGCTTAATGAGAGTTTAACTACCCATGTCCTGGCCCAGGGTAAAAAATCGATTCGAAGAGGTCTTCTTTTGGACAATCGACTAGGCGATCTTAGTTTTCTTCTTTCATCGGTGATATCGATATTTTAATGGAATATCGAAAGTGAATGCTGGGAAATGATCGGAACGTTAACTTAAAAAGACACACTTTTATTCCATACCAGTTAAGGTTCAATACTCTATCGATTTTTCTGAGTAAACTGATATAGAAAATGCAAAATGTTGTTAAAATCTGATTAAAAAATATTGAAAAGTTTTAAAAAAAAATTTTAATGCTTTTATTTATATATTCAAGTAATGATAATTACTTAAAAGTACATTATGAATAACTTTATGTTACTTATATATTTTTATAAGTTTCCTAAAAGTATTTTCGCTTTTTAAAATTGTACTTGTCATATCATCAAATTATTTTTGAGATGTTTATTTTTTATTTAAAATACTTATGCTAATATGAATATAATTTATGTATGTAATTTGAAAGAATAAGAGAGGTAAACAAATAATACAAATCTAGAATAAGTTTGCTTGTAATTTTTATTAAAATCAATCTTTATTAGTGTATTATAAAATTCCACCAAAAATGAAATGTAAATATATTTATATAATATTAGTTATATGTTTCTTCGAATATTTTTACAACATTTAATGTGCTTTTACAGCTTAAAATTGTGCTTAATTTATCATCAAATTATATAACCATTTATCTATGTTTCAATCATTTAATAAATATCAATTCTACTTTTATTAAATTTATAGTAAGCACAATGAAAACAGTTTCCAAACTCTTTTTGAAGAGTTTAATATTCGTTTTTTAATAATTGATGTTTTAGCTGCTGAAATAATTTATGTTGCCATAGAGAATTTTTGAAATAACTTAATTAGAATTAAAAGCTTACGCAACTGTGCTTTCTGATGCCATTTATTCACGAAAATTCTTGTTTTAAATATCAACCAAATTAGGAAACTTTTACAGCTAAGAAATATTAGGTTTGATATAAATAAGCATTTTATTTTAGATACAGATGCAAACTCCTCATAATCGACAGAGGATAATGCTAATTTATTTTCAATACTTTTAGTAATTATTATTTGGTTAAAATTAACAGCACAATCTATTTCAAATTTTTCACAATGAGGTTACTGGTGACAATGCATTCATAAATAAATGCTTTCCCCCTCAAATTACTAAATTTCTAAGGAAACTTTTCAATGGATCCAAAAGAACGCTAATTCTTCTGGCCATAAGGAAGAGAGTTGTATCCCTGATCCAGTAGAAAAACATAATTCAGATGAAATAGATAGTTGATGGTTGATAGATGGAGACAATTTAGGTTTAGGTTAGGTTTTCATATATTTTTAATTAGATGACTAAAACCATATTCCTAGTTCCTTTCGCCTTGTTTATTTTGGAATTTTAGTACAGATAGAACATAAAAAGAGATAATTACTATTATAAAGGTTGCTATTCTCTTTTAAACATCTATCAAAATAAAACCAAATAGTAAAAAAACCTGTAAGTGTATTTATATATTAGGTTGAGGAAAAAGAAATCCATTATTTTTACGTGAACTTTTTGTAACTTCTTTCATATTCGCTTTGTAAAAAGGTTTAAAACAATTTTCATGTAGATTTTTAGGTCTTGCGCGTTACGACTGCTGACATACGGTTAACTTCGATCATTTTTGATATTTTATAGACATTTTCGACGATGCTGTATCCACATGCGAGGTGCATCTTTAGCATTTAAATACCCAAACGGAATCGACGAAACAAAAATTGTGCGTAACTGGTTTTTACAGTCATATATAGGAGATAAACACCTTTCACAATTTTAGCCACCTGGTTAGCATTTTCGCCTTTACAAGAGAAAAACGAAAATGTATCGAATTTTCTGTTTGTTGTCTTCCATTTTTAAAACCTTGTACTCGTAACTGAATGAATCAAACAAAAAACCGCAAGAGGATAATTTAGTGTCAAATGTCACCTTTCCAACGAGCATAAATCTGAAATTGTTTGATAGATACCTCACGAGATAACAATCACTACAGACGTCTACCGATAAAATAATGGATTCTTTTTCCCCAAACTAATGTATATTGGTGAATGTAAATGGTTCCTTAATTTTTATATGCAAATATTTTGTCTTGTATATTAAACTACTAAATGCGGCAATATATTCAAAAATATATTTCTGTAGTATAAATTTAGATTAATATTATTACTGAAAATATTGTTTTTAAAAGTGGCAAAAATTAGGCCTTTACCAACTCCATCTATCTTATTCTTTTGGATAATTTAGCCATTGTTGGCCTTTAAATGTGACTTACTTGACATCAAGCATTTCAAAAAAATTCTAGATACACTTTATCATTTTTCTTTAAAACAAAGCTTGTGAAACGTGTTATTTTGTAGAAGCATATTCAGTCCCGATTGTTTTCTTTCCCAAAATGATGTAAGAAAGGGGATTTGTCTGGATTTGGTCAGGGGCTTCGAAGGGGATTTTGCTAGTACTATCATGATCTTCGTTGTCGTAGTTATTAGACTTCGTTTGTTCTCCTATTTTCCAACGAATCTTCTTGATTGTTGTGCTTTGCAACAAGATTTAATGTTGTCTTGTGAAGTCATTGATTTTAACTGATTTCTTCCTTAAAATAATGTAAAAAGATAAATTTTCAGGTTTTGAAGAGGTTGCAGCGTAATTTTTGGCCTTTACTACCGTACTTCATGCTGCAGTGACAAGAGGCTGTTGAATAAACAGGGGAAAAACAAAGCTCTATAAAATATTCACCCTCACATCAGGACTTAAGAGCTTGTGTTGGTTCTTGAACACCAAATGATTCCAACTGAATTTTTGCTCAAAATGATATAACAAGAAGACTTTATAAGGATTTGGACAGTGATTTAATACAGGCTTTCAGCCAGTATTATCATGATTAATCTTGCATAAGATTTTATCAGCAGAAAAATAAATTTTTTGCCTATTGTTCTCAATAACGTGGGTTAGAACTTGGATTGTTTTATAAAAATTAACTCAATTTTGTCTGATTTCTTCCTCAAATGGATGTAACAAGATAGCTCGTCAGAATATGGTGGCAATGTCCTTCAGCTGGTATCTTTACTGAAGGACGACGTGCTGAAATGTTTATCTGAATATAGCTAACTAGATTCTTTTAAGTAGTCAAGAAACAAAATCAAATAACGACATCTAATGACTATCTATTAAATTCAACCTAAATAATCCTCTTATATTTAAAAGTGTTTTATACCATTGTCAGTAAGTTTTATGAGAGATAAAAATTTATGTAAGTTTAGTGACTTATATATTAATATATTGTATAAAACCAACCTTATATACCTCTCTTCTTATAATATTTCTTCATTTCATCAACAAGTTGATTAAAATATATGCATAAAGCAGTCGTCTTCCGCAGCTCATTTTCTTTCGGCAATTCCTTCTATTCATGTCTCTTTTCTCAAGTACTCATTTACCATTCTATCTCTTTTCTCTCTCAAGAATTTCTCTCTTGCATCGATTGACGAAACCTTAATAAATCAGCGACAAGTTGCAGTTTCGTTCTTTACCGAGTATTAAAGCAATTTATGCTTGTGCATCTGTATGTACATAAAACGCAATTTCGGTAGCGAACGTGCGCGAAACAAATAAGGAGGCTTCCGTAGTTCATTTGTTAATGGAAACATTATTCTTTCTTCCAACAGAAAATTTCAGACTCATTTTTATTCATTGATACTTGGTAATCAGCCCTCCGGAACCGGATGCAACCGGAGTTAAATGATCCGGCAACTCTTTCCGGTTCGAAAAGTTCGATAAGAAAGTACCACTTTTCCTGCAATTCTTCTGCGATGTGTTTAAGATTATTTTTTTTTCTGCGGTCTTTGGATATTTGTTTAACTCTGAGAGAAATTGAAGTAATTGCTTGTGACGGAGAACTTATAAGAGCCAATTTAGAATTTTTTCTTAATTCATCTCGACAAATTCAGATAGCTCAATGAGGAGGAAAGTGTTCTCATATAATGATTCTTTTGTAAATTGAAATTAAAATTGCATTATAAATGTTATTCAAAAACATGAATATAGCAATAATAAAATCTATATTTTAAACTAAACATTATTCCATACAATATTCTAAAATTTACGATAGGGAATTTATTCCAGCAAGAGAATATTTTAAATGCATGCTGCATGCGTTTTTATAGATGGGTTCTTCAAATAGTGAATTATTCATTGGAGTTATAGGATCTCAAGAAGAGAAATGCCTTAAATCACGATATTGGAAACACGATTTATTTGCTAGCAATTGATAAAAAATACCTAAAGAAAGATGTCCTGCTAAATGGTACAGAAGTACTGATAATGAATTGGAAAGAAATTTGAACACGAAGAAAGTTAATTAATGATTTGTCAAAATAGTGACTGAGAAGGCCATTACAAAGCCTAAAAGAACGAAGAAAGTACCATCTAGAATGCTAAAAGATGCCGGGTATACTAGTAATATGTGATACTAAGATATGGATCTGTTTCATCAGATGTTCCTAAGTCTATACAAATGGTCTGACATATAAGGCATCTGGTATACTAATATGTTATATCTGATATACTAATGTTAATACAGACATCTGATATACTAATTATTTAGGTTGTTTTAAACAAGATTTGAAATAAAAGGAGCTTCAATTCCAACCAATAAGTCTAATAGATGAAATCCACCAACCTTGATATTCTTCGTTCGTATAATCAAAGTTGTTCTTTACAAAAATGTTTTAAAAAATTTTGCTAATCTTTCAAATTTATTGATAAACTTTTACCTGTAGCTCTTATTTTCATCACACAAATGAGAAATTTCCATTCACTACGACTCCTTTTCTCAAGTACGCTGATTTCTCATCTTCTTTCAAGAATTGAACAATCCCACAATAACATTAAATATGGAATCAAATGAGGTAATTTTTCCTATACACTATTGACTTTTTTTAATAGCTCGACATCATATTCTTAACAAGTATATTTTAGATCCTTATGGACTAAACGATATTTTTATAAACAAACACTGTGGTTTTTTTTTCCGCTTGATATCTACTTTTAACCCCATGAATTTACAAACACTTTAATAAAAGACAATGCATATTCCTGTAGTATTTCTAATGTCCTCAAAACGTCCGGAGATCATCTTATAAATCTTGAAATGATCATTTATCATCATACAAGCTATGTAAAGTTCTTGAATGAATTGTGATTGTAAAGCCTTATATCTATGCAACAAAGTCTTAAGGATTGTGAAGTTAGAACATGGAGGGCACTGGATGATTCATCCTTCACTACAACTAGGCCAGAAATTGCTACTCATTTAGCGTTACTCAGTGGGCACCTGTAAACCAAGTCACGGAGACGAGTAGCATTACCCACGTCACACCACTACAAACCCGTTTATAGAGCAGACCATATTCATACATCATCTCAGGAAAGAACAAGAAACAAAGAGAAAGTACATCCATGTTCGAGCCGGGATTCGAACCCAGGTCCTCCCCATCAGGTCGCTGACTACTAGACAGGATAGGCAACTATCTGTTAGATGTGACTGATTAGTGATCACAAGATTTATAACTATGAATCTTAGGAAAAAGATAAATTGGTTTAAATCATCTAACATGTTTATATATATATATATATATATATATATATATATA
>JAPDSC010158702.1:0-11538 GCA_026290005.1 Latrodectus geometricus
GATAATTTTAATAATATGTTCGAAATACAACTTAAAATTTAAATGATTTGGCTTACATGCCATGGAAATACAAAAAATAACTAAATTCAAAACAAGTAAATCAACTACAAAAATAACCAAATATTTCACTTCATGACAAATTTATAAATTGATTATGAATTTTTTTTTCACTTCTTTTAAAAGAGGGAAAAGTTTGATTGAGCAAATATTATATTGAAATATATCATAGCTTATTTAAGTGCCTAGGATATTTTAAATAATAAAGAAACCATTTAGTTTTTTTAAGAAATGTTAAAAATTAATGTAAATCTATTTTAAAAGTAATCTATAGACTGTTTAACTATTAAAATAATTTGATGTTATATAAAGAAGGCTTATCTATTTCTATAAATGTTTAAATTCTATATTTTTATTATAATTATATAAACTACATTATATTAATGGATTGCGATATAAAATTGAAACATTATATTTCTTCTGTCCAAATTATTTCTAATTTAATAAATGTTGCGAAAAAAATATTATCTCTTATTATATTCATAATTTTTGTAACTAAATGTTACAAAAATAATGTTAAAACATTATTTTTGTAATTATGTTCTTGTATAATAATCATATATATAATCAATAATTTTATATTAATGGATTGCGATATAAAATTTAAAATAATTATATTATATTTCTTCGGTCCAAATTATTTCCAATTTAATAAATGTTGCAAAATAAATATTATCTCTTATTATATTCATTATTTTTGTAGCTAAATATTAAAAAAATAATGTTAAAACATTATTTTTGTAATTTTGTTCTTGTATAATAATCATATAAACTGCATATTAATGGATTGCGATATAAAATTGAAACATATAATATTTCTTCCGTACAAATTATTTCAAATTTAACAAATGTTGCGAAATAAATATTATCTCTTATTATATTCATTATTTTTATAAACTAATTTAAATATAACCATAACGATATCACTTCTGAGAAAGTTTAAATTACTATTATATTATTGAATGACCTAGTAAAATACGCAATGAACTTTTACTTCCTCTGGAATAAATTTTTGTATGGAATCCTGAAAAGATCGTAAAAAAAAAGAGTTTGAGAAAATTGCCTCCGTTACCTTGACTAAAGTTTCTTTATAAAGTCGCGCTTTTCTTTGGGTCACAAAATTTTGAAATATTTTATAATAACAAAGGCCCACTGGCTCCTTTCTTTTGTGTTCATGCAGAAATAACCCCAGGAATTTAATAATTCAGCAAAGCTTGATGCAAAATAATCATTGTTTGCTAAGAAGGTTGCATTATGAAGCTCTGAACTTCAACTTAACGTATATGTTTAAATAAAAATCAATACTTATGGTTTCAAGTTATCCCCAAATATGTCTTAACTGTCTTTTAAGAAAAAAGTCATAAATGATTATTAGTTTTTTTCTTTCTTTTTGTTTTCACTTTGGCTTGCATTTTTTAAGTACGAAAATATTTTTCGTAAAAATTCAAAATGAATTTAGTAAATGATTTTTAGAACTTTCATTAATAATAGTAAAAAAAACATTCAATTTTACTTTAATAGTAGTAAAAGAAATTACAAATATAAAATGAAAAATAAATAAGGAATCATTAGTTCAATAAAAGAGGTTTAAATAATAAAAATGTATTTTATGAGAAAATATATTCTCTTTTATAAATTATTTCCTCATAAGTATTAGTTTTGAATGTGAGACTTTGTGAAATTTTGTACAAGTAACTCTCATTTATATTTTTAAAAAATTCCGTTTCTACACAAGTACTACCAAATAAAGTTTTTACAACCTCTATATACGTTCTTTAAGGGGCATTTAGTGACATGACACGCTTCGAAATGATGATTGGACCCTTCTCATTCATTTTGAAGCAATCAATCAATGTCCTTGAATTGTCGATACATCAAAATATACTTGTTTCCAACGCTTTTCTTTTCCATACTCTCTTCTGAAAGTATGACACATAGTTATAACATATGAACAATTAGCATATTCAAGGACACAAAAACATATTTCTTGTTTTCTCTCCTTTTCCATAGACCTCACTTTTCCACACCCGATCGGAAAGATAATGGACTCCTTCTGTAATCTGAAATAACATATACATTTAGTTTTTTTCACTTATTTATGACATGATTACGTATAAATGCCTAAATACTCTTGAATAGAACTTGAAAGAGGAAATTCTAAAGAAATATTTATTAAATTATGTTTCAGAAAAGTAATTATGTATTACTCATCTAACATTTTCACTAGCAAAATGAGAGAAATTTGAATATAAGTAACACAGAAATTGAATCGATTGAAATAAGTGTAAAATTTAAGATCACGCTTGTTTTCCTTAAAACATTTTTGTTAATCAGAAAATTCTCAAATATGAAGTAACTCAAATAATTTAATATTAAAACTTTTTTTGTATCTTCTTATAGTTACACGTATTTTTTTTACCATAAATCTCGCTTATCAAATTTTCAACATATAGGTAATTCCCAATACTATCATTAATGATGACGAAACTTGTTAGAAACTTTTAACAGGATTATTAAGAGTATCTGCTAAAAATGCACAGGATCAAAATAATTGTAAGTTCGAAATATGAATCCTTCAAACATTTTCTATCTAAACTTTACAGGAATATTTTTACGTAAGAACAGACTTATTTATGAATCAAAACTTTTATAAAAAGATATTTCATATATTTTCCTTTATCTTTTTTCATTGAATTATAATAAAACTTGCACCCTGGGGATTTTTAACGAAAAGAAATATTTGTGGAAATGCTTTTCAGAATCAACTATAAATGGGATAAATATTTGTAATAAATTTGGGTTAGAATTTCAGTTATTAATAATTATTTATTGAAAAAAAATTGCGGTATGCTCAGAAGTAACAATGACACGTGTTAGTTAATTCGAACCTTAATTTATCTTCGTAGAACATGATGTGTGGAAAATTAAATGAGAGACATTTTTATTTTATGAAACCCTAAAAGATATTTTACTTCGACAGACATCTTCTGCCACAAATTTTTAATACCGTTTGAAGGATTTCAATTCTATATTTTTTTAATTTAATTCTTTTGTATATTCATACTATAAATATACTTAATTTTATATATTTTTGTTCACGTTAAAATGATATTATCTTGGTTAACTTATTTATCTTTACTAGTTATAATGAATTTTTAAATAAGTTTAAATAAATGTGCTTAAGTTTATTTAAAATTTATTTTATAATTTTAGTTTATTTCTCAAATTTTATTGATTATTAAATTAGATTTGGTACTTGGAAAACTTTCATCCATATATAGTTCAATTTTCCATCTTAACAATGTTAAATTGTATTCACCTTTTCAACTTAGCAAATAATTTTAGAAACAAATGTAGTTTAACGTGCAATATAACCTAAGATTCTACTTTTCTTATAATCTACGATTTTTATCAGTTTCAACTTTTTGTAATAATTATGTACTATTAAAACAAAAACTATAGGAGTTGTTCATAGAGACCAATCAGAGGCCTATAGAGATTAATCTATTTAGAGACCTATAGAGATTGGCAATTAGCGTTTCATTTCTTGGACATTAATATCCAATTTGTTGGTACACATGTTTGAGAAATGTTTATGTTTCTTTCAAATAAAGCATTGAATATTTTTTATTATTTTGCTCTATACGATAATAATTATTTAATTTATTTTCTAATAAATAAATTAGAGTGGACGGTATATAAAAAGAATTAAACTAAGTATACAAAGTTTCAACTTCGTTTTATCCAGCTATTTTTGAGTTTAATTAATTTGAAATCAGATCAAGGATAAAAGATACCAATTTATCTTTATATTTTAGGCATCAAAATAACTTTTTTTTATTTGTTCTTAAAGATTAAAAACTATTTGAGAATAAATATTTCTATTCATTTTTTAATCTCCTCTGAAACAACATAACAATTTAATTTCATTTCAGTGCAACAGTTTTCATGAAACAAAATATTTCAACTTTTCAATAGAAAACTTCTCATTAAATAAAATATTTTACTTCTTTTACGCGACTTTTATATGAACTCCTTTTTACATACAGAATTATTCCTTTTAAGACACGTTCTGTTTGTGTTTCAGCGCATTTCTCTTTTCATAATTAATTTAATAAATGCATTAGCGTGTTATGTCTATTTCACAAAGTATCCCATAAAATTTACCACAGCATATGTATTCTAAATAATTCTTCTTCTCTATTCTTTAAACATTTAACGCCAACGCAGCAGGATATATTTTCGATTTCTAAGTTCGGAAATAATATTTGTTATTTTTCGAAGCGCAGTTTTTTGATTAGCTTTTTAAATATGACCTACTTTTTTCTTTTGCAGAATACTCCTAATTTATTTTTTCTCTATTTGTTTTCTCTTCTATAAAGCAGCTTGAGTTTTAAACAATCCCAAATATTATCTTTATTAAAATTATGTTGTAAATTTTTATTATTAGATAATAATTTCAACGAAATAAAAGTCCGACAGATCATAATTTGTAGCAGCGTCTTTAAGCAAATGAACTGAAAAATAGAGTTTATTGAATTATTTTAATTATTTTGAGTGTTTATTTCTTGTGGTAATATATTTGTGGTGTTTATTTTTTTGTGATAATATGTTTCTGAGGTAGCATTCATATTTTGACTCTATATATGCAGCTCTAATATATTTATTTGTAATTAACAGACAAACTTTTAATCTAAATATATAAAAAATATGAATATTTAAATACTGCTTTAAATATTTTGTCTTATATTTTTAATTTCATAAATACATTCTTCAATTTGATTCGAAAATTACTGATTTAAGTATGATTATTTTGGTCCCCAAATCAAACATGCATTTATATTAGATTTCCTGTAAATTTATCTTCATTAGAAATTACTTCTTTTCTAACTAATTTCAATTAATATTATAATTTTAAACTTATAAATATATAATTCGTAAGTTTTTTTTTCTGATTTTTTAGGCAAGTGCATATTAAGTTCGTCTAGTCTTACATTTTCATCTTCAGTAATTTAAACTCTGATTCCGTAGAAATTTATTTAACATTAATTTGCTTATCATATTTTCAACTATTGATCCCTACAGAAAGCGTAGTTTTATTTATGTTCATTTTTTATTTGTTATACATTTTGCAATAAGCAACTGAAATTGAAAAAACACACTTGAAAGCTACGAATTAAGAATAGGTCACAGTGGCCTCGTTTGTTTTGGCGTCTTTCTCATTATTGAAAAGTAATGAGCGTGAACCCCGATTTAACAAATTCGTCGTAATCACTAGCTGGAGTATGTTCATTAAGAAATGCCATTCTAGTAAAATCATATCACTTGGTGGAGCAGGTCAAGTACTGGATGGTCTCCTACTTGGTCACTAAATTATCACGACTCTAAATCTTCTAGATTACGAAGACCCCTACCCAAATGCTTCCACCTGACCAGTAGAGCCCAACTCAGGTTTTGATACAGGCAGGTATGCTGAATCAACACATGAATAATAACTACTTATTAGTAATAAAACTAAATTTTGCAGAATTGTTTCATTATTTTCAATGTAATAATAATATTCATAATCTATTAAAATTTTAATATGCAGCTATGAGTTTCAATGCTACGTTTTAAATTCTATCATTCCCTTACCGATAATCCTGTTTATATGTTGTCAATTATTTTTCCTTACAATCAGATCTAATTATACAAAGAAGAACTACTTTTCAGCAGATTTTAAATACACTGCTAAACCATGGTCTTCACTAGTGAACAAAATAAAAAAAAATAGTATTTTTCTTTTCCACTGAAGTGTTTTACGTAGCACTGTGAACACATATATTTACTGATGCGTCGTTATAATATTTATGATGACAAGCTCTTACCCCATACCAAAGAAAGGGGTACTGTGCTCAATATAATGTAAAGGTATAGAATTTTGTAGATATATAAAGTATATAATGTATCAATATATATATATATATATATATATATATATATTTGTATATATGTATATATATATATAGTATAAAATTCAATGCTATGTATACCTGTGGAAGCGAGAGAATTGGTTATTAAGGGTCCACTTCCCTATTAAATAGTTTTTTGTCTCATTCCATATACATTATTTCACTTTTTCTGTCTCTAATGAAAGTTATACTTGATCACGCCTGCATATTTCAAATATTGAAAGGAGAAGTTTACATTTCATCATTCTATAAGGTTATTGAAATTAAACTTACGCAACTCAAAGGGATCTGGAGGCTGTCTTTGTCTGAACAGAAAAATATTTTCTCAACATGCATTTCCTTACATGCGCTGGAGATTTTTTAAGCAAAATAAAATAAATAAATAAGTTAAAAAATTGTGCCATCAGATGACACTGGAAGCCAACAAATTGTAGCAAAATAAGCAAATGACAAGAACGATAAAAACAAGACGTTGTTCTCATCACAACCAAATGGGGATTTTATAATGCTGACGTTGGTAGTAAGATAACTGTTAGTAAAATTGTGTGTTTACTAGTGCAACGATGAGAATAAAGTAACAGATTTGAAAGATTTGTCATCTGAAGAAACAATAATGTGTACCAAAGCGAGGCATGATGGTGAAATATGAACGAATACATCAGTTTGATGCTCTGACATTGGAAAACTATTAACAGAAACGTCACAGTGAATATTCTACAGTGGTCATAATAGCCAAAATTGAACCACTTCACTGAAATAATTTTTTAATTCACCAATGATTTTGAGTTCTCATGATATTCCTTATTCTACCCTAAATTATGTCAAGTGCAGAATTCTAAATTGGGAGATGATGATCATTTTCACCTTAATGAACAAGTGAATACCATACAAGTGAATTATCTCATCTGGGCTACTGAAAAGCCTCACGTGGTGTAAACAAAACTTATGCATGCTTCGAAAGTGACCGTATGATATGAATTCACAGCTTTATTCATTCTCGAACCATATTTTTTGAACAAGTGACATTTCAAGTACATAGCACATGTTCTATAAACTGACGGCGATATTATGACTTATTAATTCCTACTTTCCAGCAACGAGGCTGCATTTAAAAAATTGTATTTTTGCAAGATAAAGCAATATATCACATCAAAACTCAAGGGCACCAAATGTTGAATCATACAATTACTGGCGCATAGGTGATCAGTCGATACTTCGCAATGGCTTCGCCTCCACGATCTCATTGCTTGCAACTTCTGTTTATGAGGATTTTTGAAAGACAACATTTACCAGGAACATTTGACAACTGTGTCCGACTTAAAGAATAGTTTTCGAAACCATATTCATTCCATCCATGTTGACTCTTTATGGCCAAAGGTATAAAGCATGATTCTTGAATACACTGAACTGACGAGCCAGATCGATCGCATGTTGAACATTTTTTAAAATATTGTTTGAGTATAATGTCATTTACAGAAATATTTTTTGTTTGATAAATTGGTAGTGTGATATTGTCATTACGTATTATCCATTTTGCTTCCGTTTAGTGCAAGACGAGATCTCGTTTGTTCTTTCTTTACACAATAACTTGTAGTGCCTTCTACTGGAGATAATTTTAACTATTTTACTGTTCACAAATTTTGAGCGTATCTTTGGAAGTGTAAACAGTCGAATTATTATTTTGTTCAGACTAGTTCTCCAGGTCTCTTTGAATATGAATCCCTTCAATACTTCTGGAGATAATTGAACAAATCTGTGAGATGCAAGAAAGCAAACTTTGATTGTAATCTCAAATATAATCTGTGAAATAATAATGAAAGTGTCTTCATTAACGTTAAAAACGTATTAACTCCTTTTTTGCAATATTACAATTTTGATAATTTTTTTTTAATAATCTGAAATTGTGTTTGATTTTTACGTAAAAATTTAAGTGCAATAATCGGGATTTTATTGAAATCTACTGATTGAATTGTAAACTATTTAGTGGACCAGCATGGGTGTGAAACAATAGTTTATGGTAGTTTCGAGTTCAATAATGTGAAAAATTTGTGATATTTTTAAACTTTTTTTAAATTAAAATTTAATAAAACAAATTTATTACTTACAGTATTGGATTATTTCTTTGGGTTAAAAACTCAAAAGTTGTATATCTAAAAATTAATGTTCATTATATTTCATACACAATGTGAATTATATTATGATTTATTAAATATAACTGAACTTCAAAATTTCATATAAGTTATAATAAAGAAAAATATTTATAAAGTCGCTTTTGACAAATAAAAATTAATCTCTCGTTCTAAAAACAAGAATATTTCTCATAACAAAAATTCTTCTGTTAACTATTTCTTTGTTAACTAGCTATTGAAAAATTATAATTTCAGATTAATGATATACCTTTTTTAATAATTACAGACTTGTAAAACAACGAACAACTAAATAAGACCCATTTTTTAACACATAAATAAGGTCCATTTTTTAACTATTTTTTATTTATAGATGAAATGGAATCAACAAAATATTTTTATCTAATATTAATTAAATTTTACTTATGTTTAAAAATTATTGCAGACATTTATCTCAGATGTAGATATTATATTCCAGAAAATAAATCCTCTGGAAAATGTTATCAATGATTCATTATTAGAAAAAAGTTTTTCTCTCTGTTTTCTAACTATTCAAACATAACCATTTAAATAATTAGATTTGGCTCATAAGAACTATTATAACGATTTAATATATATATATATATATATATATATATATATATTTGGACAATTCTATTTATGAGGATTTAGTTTCATTTGAATAAAATAAAATTTCTTCATTAAATGACAATAATTAGATAATTAATGGAGTATTGAATAAACTTATTTGTGAGTTCGAAAAAAACACGCATGACAAATGTCATGCATTTCTGATTTTTATTGTCCCGAAAATTCAAAATTATTATTAAATGGGATAGTAATATTTTTGCTGCAATTTTTAATACTTATTTCACAATTATTGCTTAATACTATTAACTTTTAAAAAGCTGCTTACTGTTCAATATTTTTCTTAATGGATAAAAACACATATTTTGAGATTGTGTTTATGTCTATGAACAGTTCATAAGGTGAAAGTTATTTAAAACTTTTCTGAATATCTACCTGATAAAGCCTTTTCAGAAAACATATATTACTAACCGTAACCATTTGTTTCAAGAAATGATAATTATGCCAGACTGAAGCACGTATTCTATTATATGTCATATTGAAAACAAAAACATGATATACATTTATCATTGTTCTATATAAGCTGTTATAGAGTTCATGACTTTCCATTTGGAAGGTCTTGGACTTTGTAAAGAATGATGATGAGTTCATTTTAATGAAGCAGAAAAACTTATATTAACTATTAATTTATTGATAAAATGTTAAAAATTATTACTAAATAGATAATTATGAATAATAAATTTGAAAATCCTATAGAATATTTTTTTTTATTTTAATGAAAAATACTTAAAATTATTTTACCATTTTAAAAAGAGTTTAGGACTTAGAATGAAACAAAGATTTACTCAATTTTGTGTGACATCTTCTCAATAAACTGAAGAAATTTTATTTCTTTCGCAAAAAGGTGCGGCATTTTTAATGAATATGTATCGCTATTTTTCTGTGTTAGGATTTTAGTTTAAAAAGTTTAGACATTTATCCCAACTTGTAAAAAGTACATTAGATTGAAAATTTTAGGAAAAAATATTTAAAAACTCCTCCATTTCATTAACTTACTTACTTCAAAGAATCATTGTTCAACAATATTTTCCACTTGAAAATCTCAATCGCTGTTTGATTCTTGTATTTGAGCTAAAATATAAAAATACATCAACGATTATTTTGAAAGTTGAAATGGATGAAAAATAGATAATGAATATACAAATTTATTTGTTTTATTTAACCATTTAAAAATGTCTTATTTTAATCAGATATTCTTTAATTTCAGTTCCAGTGCGTGAGGTGATAATCATGGATGAACATGGCCAGCGTTTGCGTGATGTTGTTGGACCTTATGATGAAGGATCCTTCGTCACTCTCATATGTGAAGCTGAAGGTGGTAAGATATATTACTTTATATGTTTGCTTTAACATTTTTCACTTCATTATGCATGTTGAATGGTATGCAGGTATGACATTTATTTTTTGTTGGATGCTTTTAAATCTCTCCTCAATACAATTGTGTTTATGTTTTATTTAATTTATTCTTTTTAAATCATTCAATGTTTTTCGAAACTTTTCCTTATTATTTATTAGTAAATGTCAAGTGAAATCCTCTTTTTTATTCTGACTTCCGTGTACTGTAAAGTGCAGTGGTGTTATAAATGTTTCGTGTACTATATTATTTATATGCTGCGTTATTTGTAAATGCTGCATTTAAAAACTATTTTTATATTTACATAGATTTTAAAAATTTTCATAAAGATAAAGATTTAGACTATTGATAGATAACCAAAAGATAAAGGAATACAAATATCATTTAAGTCTGCCCTGTATGTTAAAGACTATACAGTTTAATGTTTGTTGAGCATTAAATAATACCAGATTATTAAATATTAGTTATTACAACAATAATAACAATAACAACAAAATTACTAATTCCATCCAATGTCTCTATCATTACTTTTGATTCAACTAACCAGAAACAAGAACCAGATACTGATACAAATATTACCAGATACTGCTTTAACAATTATAAGTTATTGAATACAATTCCTTATGTATCAATTGCATCATATCCAAATTTTAAATCTATGATTTTCCTTTAGGGTGGAAGAGATTTGAGAACACGTCCAAGTCTAGCCTGATAGAAAATATTGCGTAGTTCAATTCATTTGAAGAATTCTTAAACAGAGAATTATTTTCTGAGCTATAAACTGAACCCTATTATTAAATTTCATACATATACACCGATTACATCCTATTAGAGACTCAATCATATATTAAATGTTTTCCTAAAGCAAATATATAATTTTGAATTTATGGTATAGTAGAAATACTAAACATTTCAAAATTTAATATAAAATCAGAAAGAGAGAGATATATAAATAAAATAAACATGGAACATATATAAATTATATACATTTTATAATGTAAAATTTACATAAATTGTATTTATTTTTTTAAAAGTAAAAACTTAGTTATTTTTTAAAAGTTTTAAAACATTACATGAAATTACATATTAATCTCAGTGTATTCAAGTTCCAACTGGAATTTGCTTCAATATTAAATTAATAAAGCAGGAAACAGCATGCTGCACATCAATTTTAATCAAATCATCGCCAAAATCTTATCAAATCTCGCTTCCCTCTCGTAAAACTGAGCAATTCACGCAACGGAATATTAACACGCCACTTCTTATTAAGGTTGACACCTTAACCATCAAGCAATAGGGGATTTAACATCTTGTTGGAGCGCATCCAGAGATTATTGAATAAAGATATTACATTGAAACCAAGCGGAAAGTTGGTCTTTTAGAGTGAAAGACCTTTGCATGG